>VDFB02268401.1:0-146728 GCA_007258455.2 Sequoia sempervirens | reverse complement strand
GTTTATCCAATTCCCTACTTTCACATACATCCGGGTTTATGGATATGTTGGAGAGCCTCTGATGTTGCCAAGGTATCCTTCAGACAAGATTATCTTCATGGAGTTTCTCAGACAAATGCGACATGTTCATTTCTTTCTTCGCAGTCGTCATAAGACTGCAGCTACTTTTCCATTTGGATTGGGAATTTTCACATGCAGGACTGCAACAGATGCCAAGCATATGTCAACCGAGATAGAAAGATTCAAGCTTAAAACTCATATTGAGAGGCGTTCCTATGATCCTTTGGGTCATTATGCAAACAGGTTAGAGCGAGGGATTGCACATAAGCCAGCACTTGAAGATTTTTGGGCTAATTGTGAAGATGAATTCGAGGTTCGTCGTCGTCACTATTGCAGACTCACTATCACTCAGCTCTCTGATTACTTATCAAAGGATGTTGATGGTTTATCAGATCATGATGGAGAAGTTCTTCTCAATTCATATGCCAAAGATCAAATTGCTCGGCAACCACTTCGCTCACCAGATTGGTACGCTAAAGAGAATACTTCTATTGAGGAGGTATCTAGATCGGTTATCAAGACCAGCAAGCAGTTCTTGGAGAGTAAACGGAGACGAAAGTCAGTTCCTGTGACAGAGCCGCCAGAGAATTTTTCTTCATTTCCTTCTACTTCGAGGTCAAGGCCTCGGGTCAAGGCTATTGTGACGCCACCTGAAGGAGTTAGACTTAGTGGAAACACGGGAAAGAGGACTGTTGGTAAAAGGAAGCAGAAGCAAGTTGAGAATGTACCTGAGATTCCAGTAGAGACAGTCATACAAGCTTAACCTCACGTTTCACCTCCTAGTTCACCACATGTGCAACCTATTGATATAGATTCAGAACCTGACATACCAGTTCGAGTAGGATCGGAGACAACTGAACCACCACAGGTCGATACATCAGGGACAGTCTCTCCTCGAATTGATAATATTGTTCAGTCTTGTTGGCTCGAGAGGTCTTTGGGGAGACAAAGGCGAGAACCTTCATATAACCTTGATTTATCTGAGTTCAGTGAACCTTATCAGAGAAGGTTGAACAAGAAAATCAAGAAACGGGTGCATATTGAAAAGACTCCAGAATTAGAGATTGTTATAGAAGTTGCTATTCCTCCGGAGGGTAAGAGCCTAGATGAAGTCGAAGTTGGTGACTTTACTTTCACTAAGGCAAATCTTGGCAGGACCACTCGAGAGACAGACGTGAGCCTTCTTAAGATTGTCACCAATAATCTTGAAGAACGCATCACGAAGGATGGAGAGGATAAGGCATTGCTTAAGGCTGAAAATGGTCAACTTCGTTAGTATATCTCTGATCTTGTTCACGGAAATTCAAGTAGAGCGCATGTTCTTCCTCAGAATACACCTGCAGAACAACAAAAGCTGGATCAGTTAGTCAATCATGGCAGACTTTTAGATAACTGGATTGAAAGTTTAGTTGTTACAGGTCAGCGTCTTCTTATGGATTTGTATCAGTTGAGGAGTGATGCACATAAACTTCGTCAAGGTATTCAGTTGTTCGAGATTTCAGTCGCAGAGGTTTAGCCAAGGATCGAGTTCTTGTGTCTCAGTTGTCCGTTGCATATGATGCCTTGGAGATTGATGAAGATCAAGAGAAAGTTTTTACTTGGAGGGAGCAACACCTTTTCAAAATAGAAATATGTGAAAAGGTCTCTACCAAGTTGTTTTCACTGAAAGATAATGTTGTTGGAGCTCTTGCACTTGTTAGTGGTTTTGTTGTTCAGATTCCGTGTCATTATCTTCTTGAAGATGGCACGTATATTGCACTTAATGAAGTACAAGCTGAGTTCGAAAAGCTGATTCGTGATAGCCTTGAGGGAGATCCTGTGGCGGCTAAGTTGGAGAATATTTCAGTTATTTCAGCTAGTTTCAAAAAGGCGGCTGAAGATGTCAGAGAATGCATGCATACAGTCAAGGAAAGTGACAGAGAACTAAAGAAACAGATTGTTGTATTGGATAGTATCAAAGTGCCAGACGACAGAGAGATTGATGAGTTCTTGGTTGAAGTGTTAGACCGAGATGACATGGAGTGATCTGCCAGTTGGAACCTACAGTTAATTTCGAGGGTTGAGTCATGAGCAGCACTTAACTCAACTTCCAGTCTTGAGTTCACTTGCTGACTTCACACATGCTTATCTCTTCCTTGGGATTATCTAACAGGAGTTAGGGTTAGGGTTTTCAGTTAACTGAGGGTAGTGTCCAGTTAACTTTGCTTTAAATAAGGACGTGCATGCTTGCACATTGTCCATTTAGGTTAGATGTACCGGTTAACTGTATAGTTTGCTTTATTAGGGTTTAGCAATAAATCTTGCATGCATTGCAAGACTGTAGTTGACTCAAGGTGATTTTAGGGTTCCCTACACCTTTGATGTATATAAATAAGAGCTTTTGCTCATTTGTAAATAACTTTTGCACGAGAGAGAAATATATGCTGTGCCTACCTTGCCTTCAATATTGCTCGTTCTGTATCTGTTCATGCGTTTTTGCTATTATGATGAATTGTTATGCCACATAGGGTTTCATGCAATTGTGATGGTGAATTCTTTCCATAGTTAGATCAAATCTGTTTTGTGTTCAATAAACTTGTCCAGATTGAGCTGATAGATGCGCCACCTTGCCTTCAAGTTGAGAATCTGTTCTTGTTTATCGTATGGTGTTTTGTGAATAATAAACTTGTTTAGATTGAGCTGATAGATGTGCCACCTTGCCTTCAAGTTGAGAATCTACACCTGTTTATCGTCAGATAGTCATCCTTGCTCCATTTCCTCATGCTCTGTTTTTCTTGAGGAAATTGGATAGATTTTAAGTGATTAGCATAGTTGTAGTTAGTAGTCTGCGAAACAAGAAAATACTCAGCTGCAACGTATATAGTTTTCGAGAAAGCCTTGTACCTTTACAGCTGAAACAAAAAGACAGGATTTAGTTTAGTACACTTTCCTTTTCAAAGCATTTTTGTCAAGCACAACGAGAGAGCTTCCCCTCCTAATTTGAAGAGCACTCATTGCGTAGTGTGCATAGCTGTACGTACCAACTCTTACTCCAGAGGTGCTAGTTGTTACGCCAATAGTTTTCTGGCGCCCACCGTGGGGCACGAGGCCTCGAAAACTTCATGTCACGGTTATGACTATCTGACGTCCTACTGCTCCAGTACAACAACCAGCACTAATTCCGCCTGTTATTCATCTGAATTTAGTCTTCATTGAAGCAGAACAGTCAGATATTATCAGTAGCTTGCGCACTTTTATTTTTGAAAATCATACATCTACCACTCAGTGGAGAAACGCGGCTACAACTCTGGATAAAGAAGAAGAGAAAGCAGATCTTGCAGCAGGTAGACCAGTTTTGCCACCTCCCTCGTGGAATTAAGCATCCTGGCGTACCGAGTTTATATTAGAAGAAGGAGAGGTAATCCTCCCATTCAGCCAGATCCTGTTTTCGAAGAAGCTCCTGATCAGTTTACTGAATCAGAAATTTTTGAAGAAGATACTCCCACTCCAACTGCAGAGATGGGTGATCGTAACAATGGTGATCGTAACAATGATGATCACAATAATCACAACGGTCATAATGGAAGAAACGCAAGACATCCAGCCCCCTTGCCTTGGGGGACAATATTGGACCGTTGGCTCTACCAGGACATCATGAATTACCCAAGGGTTCATGCAAGTTTTTCCCGAGATTTCATGGCGATGGTTCTAAACATCCAGATGAACATCTATCAGCATTCACGGCAGCTTGTTTCGTTTTGCATGTTGCGCATGAAGACATTGCCGTACGTCTTTTCGTGGAAACTCTTGAGAACAACGCAGCAGACTGGTTCAATAATCTTGAGCCAGGAATTATCACCAGTTGGGCCGTCATGAGCGAGAAATTCTTGGCAAGATTCAAGCCTGCCGAGGACAATCATAGACTATTTGCACAACTCTCAAATTCAAAGATGGAAAAGCATGAACCGATGAGGGAATTCGTGGCAAGGTTTAATCGTCTTGTTACACGTCTTTCTCACACCTTGAATCCATCTGATGAGATTTTGATGAGTTCTTTCATCAACGCTCTGCCGTCAGAAATTGCCTTTTTCCTGAAGATAAGCGAAGAAGATGATCTACAACACCTTCAGGAGGAAGCTATCAAGCTTGAAGATAACATGATTACAACAGGCAAGATGAAAGATGATTCGATCAGGCCGCTCGTGCAAGCGTCGGCTGATCCATTGCTACAGAAGGTAGCAAATGAGGTGACAATACTAAAGAGACAGTCACCATCTCAAGGGCAACCAGCTTTGCCCGCACCACCACCTTTTCAACCACAACAACCGTACCAGCCGAGGAGAAATAACTTCCAGCCGTACAATAATTTTAAGTCAAAGTTTCCGCAAGGACAACCGAGACAAAATAATGAAGCTGAGAAAGTTACAGTCTTTTGCACGTTCCATGATTCAGTTGAGCACACCGGGGCTACTTGTCCGGAAAATTAGAGAATGAATCAGTTCATGGGATTTGCCAATTCTACTCCTAGTTCAGACTTCATACCTTCCAGTTCAAACGTCGTCTCTTCACAGACAGACGAGTTTGATGGCGACTCCGCAACGGGATACTTTGATCGAGAACCCGTAAATGAAGAAGAAGAATCCCGTCATTTTTCTCTTGCAGTGAATCATGAGAATATCACCTCACCTATGTTCACGCGTGCTCAGCATTTCAAGGCACAGAAGGAGGAAGAGGAAAAGCGGAATTTGAATACAAAAGCGAAGGAAGTAGCTTCTACTTCCAATCTTAAACCTTCACAAGAGAACATCTTGCCAACTGCTTTAGATACGTCTTCAACAAGCTTTGACATCGTGTCTTCCATGATGAAGACAAAGGTACAGATATCTCAACTGGAGTATTTACAAGATCATCCAGAGCAGCTGGATAGAATCTTGAATGTTCTTAAAAAGAAGACTGTCGTTCAGCCGACATTGCTTCAATCCTCCGTCCCTACAGAAGAGAAGCCCAGGCCATTTTATATATCTTTATATATAGGAGGTTTTAAGCTGAGCAATTGCATAATTGACAGTGGAGCTTCGGACAACGTTATGCCCTTACAAATTATGAACGCGTTGGGACTTTCATGCACCCCGACTCAGGAAAAGTGTTACTCACTTGAGTCCAAGCCGGTGCCATTAGTCGGTCAACTCAAAGATGCTTAAGTAAGGCTAGCATCGTGTCCAGAGAAAAAGATCATAATGACCATCCTGGTGGCTGATATTCCTATTAGCTACGGGATGTTACTTAGTAGAAGTTTCTGCAAGGATCTTGGAGGAGAAATACAGATGCATTGGCCGTCCGCGACAATCCCATTGAAGAAAGGCACTTTCAAACTAGAACCGGAAACCAAATCAAAGTTCACAGTGGTGAAATCCCATGACCCACATGCTCAAGTGTTGTATCAAGATACGGGTCCAGGAACATATGCTATGGTGTCCGAAGTGACTGAAGATTGTCAGAATTTTGCACTTTCCACAGAATTGTCGAATGAAGAATCTAAGATGTGGACGATGCAATTTGATGGCAGTTGTTCGACTTTAGGCTCCGAAGTGGGAGTAGTGATTATCTCTCCCGAAGGTCATTTATATCCTTTTGCATATAGGTTGCAATTCGATTGCACTAATAATACTGCTGAATATGAGGCACTTTTGTTAGGTCTCAAAAACGCAAAGGATATGGGGATCAAGCTGCTTCAAGTTGAAGGAGATGCAGAGCTGATCGTTAAGCAGGTCAGAGAGCAGTTTCAAGTAAGAAAGAATCGTCTCCAGAACTACAGGTAGAGGGTATGGAATGCAATCAACTGGTTTGATGCATTCAATATCAAATATATTTCAAGAATGAACAATAGCAAAGCTGATGCTCTTGTAGTTTCAGCCGCTCTTTTTATGCCTAACTCTGACTTTCATCAGAACTCATTTGCTATTGAGCTAATCTACAGACCAACTGTTCCTAATAATTCAGACAACTGGCAAGTCTTTAGTGACGATGAGGATATTGAAGAATTTCTCATCATGGGAGACAACTACAAAGAATTGTTCTTTGAAGGAAGTTCGACTTCTCACAAAGAGTCAATTGCTGAAAAATCTGAGGTTATAGAATCTGGAATCATACAGTTGAAAGGAAATCAGATTCCTAAAGGTTTTGTATCCTTAGAGGATATTTTCGACAGGCATGATCGTTACATCCAAGATCAGAAAAGGTCAGGGGTGAATACTTCATCAGAATATAATCAAGTTAACATAGGTACTGAAGACAAGCCTCGGCTTGTGAATTTGGGCAAATGTTGTACTCCTGAGGAAACTGAGAAGTTTATCGCCTTGTTCAAGCAGTACAAGGATGTTTTTGCCTGGTCATATGAAGATTTAAAGATCTTCACACCCATTGAATTGTCTCATACAATTCCGCTAAAGTCTGAGGTAAAGCCTTTCAGGCAGAAACAAAGACATTATAATCCGCGAATTCAAGATACTATCTATGCGGAAATTCAGAAGATGGTGGATTCGAGAATAATTTTTCCCATTCATCACTCCACCTGGGTGTCAAATATTGTTCCTGTGCACAAGAAGAATGGAGAAATCAGAATTTGCGTGGATTTCAGGAACTTGAATCAATCGTCCTTAAAGGACAACTATCCCTTACCTATCATGGTACCTATCATGGAGCATACCTTGCAGACAGTTACCGGATCAGAAATGCTATCACTTCTTGATGGTTTTTCTGGCTATAATCAAATTGCAGTGGCTGAGGAGGATCAAATCAAGACAGCTTTCACCACGCCGTGGGGAACGTTTGCTTATGAGAGGATGCCTTTCGGCCTTATCAACGCCGGTGCTACTTTTCAAAGAGCCATGGATTTAGCGTTTGGGGATCTTAGAAATAAGATCATAGTCATCTACCTTGATGACTTAACCGTTTTTTTCAGATAAACAAAGTGATCACTTTTCACATCTTGTGAAAGTGTTCGAGAGATGTAGGAATCATAAAATATCTTTGAATCCAAAGAAGACAATCTTTGCGGTGACGGAAGGCAAGTTACTTGGTCATGTCATTTCCAAAGAAGGTACCAGAATAGATTTGAATCGGGTGGATTCAATTAGAAACCTATCTCTCCCTACAAGCAAAACGCAGTGCACTCCTTTTTCGATAAAGTTAACTTTATCCGAAGGTTCGTACCTGATTTCTCAGAGCTGACGAAGGAGATTTCAGCAATGATGAAGAAGACGTCTACTTTTGTGTGGACGAATGAAGGCAAACAGGCCTTTATCAAAATCAAAGAAGTTATTGCTAATGCACCAGTGTTAGTTCGGCCTAACTTTCAGAAGGATTTTATTCTTTATTGTTATGCGTCAGAACACTCATTGTCTACCATTCTGACATAGAAGCTTAGTGAGGAGGGGGAATCTCCTATTGCTTTTATGAGTGCTAATTTTAAAGATGTTGAGATGCGTTATTCCCAGATTGAGAAGAATGCTTATGCTGTTGTCAGAGCTGTTAAGAATTTCAGGTTTTATCTTTTGAATTCTCATACAACGGTGTATGTCACCGATCCAGCAGTCAAAAGTGTGCTTACCTAGCAAGAGATGGGCACAAAAAGAGGGAATTGGATTGCAAGGGTTCAAGAATATGATCTGGAGATTAAGCCGACCAAGCTTGTTCGCGGGCAAGGTCTTTGTCGTTTATTGGCAGAAGATGGAGATCGCAAATTCAAGAGTAATGGTGGAATTGGTTCAGAGCAAGAAATTGAAGAAGACCTTCCTTTGGTCCTACTTGTTAATTCAGCAGAAGAATGGTACACACCTCTGTGGTATTATTCAACGTATGGAGAATGTCCACGTCACATGGACAAACAGAAGAAAAGAACATTGAAATTGAAAGCACAGAATTTTGTGCTTGTTAACAACGTTCTGTACAAGCGTGGTCTTGACGGAACTTTTCTATTATGTGTCGGAAAGGATCAGCAACGAAGATTGTTAGAAGCTTTTCATAATCAAGCATGCGGAGGACACTTTTCATCAAGGGTCACTGCATTCAAGATTCTGCGAGCACAGTTTTTTGGCCAACTATGTTTCGTGACGCATATGATTGGGTGTACAAATGTCAGTTATGTCAACAGTTTGCTGGTAAAGTGAAATTGGCATCTTTTCCACTCAGGCCAGTTGTCATCAATGCTCCATTTCAGCAGTGGGGTATTGATTTTGTAGGACCTGTCAATCCAAGTTCCAGTAAGGGGCATGTTTTTGTCCCTACAGCGACAGATTATTTTACAAAGTGGGTTGAGGCGATTCCTACTAAACGAGCTACGTCCGAAGTGGTTTGCAGCTTTCTCAAGGAAAATATCATTTCTCGCTTCGGAGTGCCTCGAAAAATTGTGACTGATAATGCAATGTGTTTCTCCTCAGAGGAAATTTTGAGTTTTTGTTTTGATCACGGCATCATGCTGTCGCATTCGTCAGATTATTACCCTCAGGGTAATGGACAGGCCGAATCATCCAATAAGAACATTGTCACAATTATACGCAAGTTGGTTGAGTCAAATCAGCGAACTTGGCATACCAAGTTATATGACGCCCTTTGCGCTAATCGTATAACTCCTAAAAGAGCTACTGGCACCTCGCCTTTTATACTTTTGTATGGTACAGAAGCTATTATGCCCATTACCTTGGAGCTGTCTGCTTTACAGCTAGCATCTGCAGTGGAGGATGAAGAATTCAAAGATCCCATTCAGAAACGGATGTTGCTCCTGATGAAACTTCAAGAGGAAAGGATAGAGGTTGTTGATAAAATCACTCAGCATCAGGAAAGAGTGAAGAAGATTTTTGATAAGAAGGCTCGTCACAGAGACTTTGAAGTTGGAGATCAAGTCCTTTTGTGGGACAAAAGGCATCAACCTAAAGGAATGCATGGAAAATTTGATTCCTTGTGGTTAGGGCCCTTCCGGATTCATGAATCTGCAGGAGAAAATACATATATTCTCTCATATCAAGATGGAAGGCTCTTCCCGCTTCCTCATAGCGGGCAATATCTTAAATGTTAATGATATTAATCTGTTCAGCGTCGATCTACTACTCCAGCGATCTTCCACAGCGAATAAATTAAATGATAGCTATAAGCTATTTAATTTATAAGATCTCAAGAGGCATAATGATGAGGTATCACTTCGATTTATTAAAGCAAATAATGATTAAATGTAAAGTCACGTCTTTTGTGTTAAGAGCCGACTTTCTTCATTGGCGCGATAAACTAAAAGGAGATATATTTTATTCTTGGCCGACTTATATCAAGTTAAGGGTGGCGTCCCTTCATATTGTATATATAAGAGATAACTCTCTCATTGTAAACCATCAAGTAAGTTCGATACATGTTATTCTTTAGAGAGTGCGAATTTCATATAGAGCAGAAGTGCGAATTTCAGTCAAGGACAGAAATAGTTTAGTGAAGTGCAGTTTATCATTGCATCTGTGTTAGGTGCTGAAGTTTGGCCTTGTGACTGGCCTCATTGTAAAGAGAATTGTTGCCACTGCTTTTTAAATATAAGTGAGATCTTTGTTGCTGGGTTTTTCTCCCTCAAGAGGAGGGTTTTCCCAGGGTATCTGCTGTGTTATTTTGTCTGATTTGATTTAAGTTTCTGTGCATATAATCTGTTCTTTAAAATTTACATGGTATCAGAGCCAGGTTTGAGAGGATCGTGATCAGATTATTGCAAATCAACATACCCTTTTATTGTTCACTTATCTACATCAGTCAAGATGGTGAATGGTTTGAAGGTTGAAGATACACTCGAAGGTGCATCTAACTTCACTTCATGGAGATTTAGGATCATGCTCACCTTGCGTGAAAATGACTTGGGCGAGTTCGTGGAGTCTAGCATTTCTGAACCTGAGGAGGAAGAAGAAAAGTTGCAGTGGCTGAAGAAAGACAATAAAGCAATGAAGATATTGGTTGATTCCGTCAAGGATCATATTGTTCCTATCATCTCTAAGTTGAAGACAGCGAGAGATATGCTAAAGACCTTGGAAGAGATGTACGAAGTCAACAATACCAGCCGAGCTCTTGCACTAAAGCATCAATTGCATCATGTGAAGATGTCAAAGGGAGAATCTGTTATAGCATACTTCATGAGGATTTCAAATTTGAGAGATCAGCTCTCATCAATTGGGTATATGGTTGATGACAAGGATTTGACCATGCTTGCCCTCAATGGGCTACCTTTGTCTTGGGAATCCTTCATTCAAGGAATCAGTGCAAGATCGAAATTGCCTAAGTTTGATCGCCTAAGATCTGATTGCATTCAAGAAGAATCAAGGTTGGTGGCAAGAGGCGTGGGTCAAAGTTCTAAGAATGAAGACATTCATGTTCTCGCCTCCCATGCATCAAAGAAGAAAGGAAAAGATGGAAGGAAAGGATTCTTCAAGAGGAATCGGGACAAGGGAAATGATGATGCACCTCCATTCAAGAAGAAGAGGGATATGTCCAAGATTCAATGTTTTAGGTGGGATAAGTTTGGGCACTTCGCCAAGTATTGTCCAACTAGACCTAAGCAACAGGCCACCGTTGCAGATGTTGATGATGCCTCTCCTCAAAAGGATTCAAGTGAATATTTGTTCTATTCAGCATTATCAAGCAGTGTACCTTCCGACACCAACACTTGGATAATCGACAGTGGTGCTTCACGACACATTACCGGCTTTAAGGAGCACTTATCAAGTTTGGTGGAAAAGGAGTCTTCCGAACAAGTCATCATTGGAGATGATGCTAGCTACTCCGTGAAAGGAATTGGGACCTCTACACTTCATTTGGATTCCGGCATATCACTTCAATTGGGTAATGTTCTTTATGTTCCCGGAATCAAGCGTAATCTTATTTCTATTTCAGCTTTGGAAGATAAAGGATATCAAGTTGCCTTCTCCAAAGGCAAAGTTCTAGTGTGGATGGAAAACTCTAGCTTCAAGGATGCTCAAGTAATTGCAGTTAGACATGATAACCTCTACAAGGTTTGCACTCGTTCTTTACAAGTTGTGGTTCATGACTCTTCAAGTCTTTGTGATCTTTGGCATCGGAGATTGGCTCACTTACACTTCAGAGCCCTACCTATTAAGGAGAAGATGGTGACGGGCCTCCCTAAGTTCAACCAGGAGCACGAAGGCACATGCAAGGGCTGCGCATTGGGTAAGAATATAAAAGCCCCTTTTCATAGTAGAGAAAATAAATCTAAGTGTATTTTAGACCTGATTCATTATGATTTATGTGGACCTATGTCTATTCCTTCTTCGAGTAGTTTCTTGTATTATGTTCTTTTCATTGATGATCACTCTAGGAAGACTTGGATTTATTTTTTGAAATCTAAAGAATTTGAGGAAGTGTTGGATAGGTTTAAAGAGTTTAAAGCTTTGGTAGAAAATCTTTCTGGTAAAAGAATTAAGGTCCTCAGATCTGACAATGGTGGAGAATACACCTCTGGTAGTTTTCGGAATTTTTGTATTGATGCAGGGATTAAGAGGGAGTTTTGTGTTCCCTATAATCCTCAACAAAATGGTGTTGCAGAAAGAAAGAACAGGACGATCGTGGAAGCAGCAAAGGCCATGATCCATGATCAAGATTTGCAAACATTCTTATGGGCAGAAGCTTCCAGGACAGCTGTATATGTTCAAAACAGAAGTCCTCATAAGATCTTGGAGAATATGACTCCTGAAGAAGCCTTTACAGGGAAGAAGCCTGAAGTCAGTCATTTGAGGATCTTTGGAAGTCCTGTCTATATTCATGTTCCCAAGGAAAAGAGAACCAAGTTGGAGCCTTCTGGCAAGAATGGAATATTTGTGGGCTACAGTGAGACATCAAAAGCTTACAGAATTTACATTCCAGGTCAGAAGTTGATCGAGATCAGTAGGGATGTCACATTCAAGGAAGATGTTGCATTTAGAAGATCCAGGGGGATTCATATGGAGACTGATAATGAAGAGTCTTCTCAGGATATGGAAGTTGACCATACTCCTGAGATTCAGAGGGGGACTTCAGTACCAAAAGAAGACGCTGATCCTGTTGAACCCTTGGAACCTACTGATGGGCCTACTGACATTGTTATTGGGAGAAAGAGACCTCAATGGGCCAGGCGTACTATGCAAGAGGCTGAAATTTTTGCAGCTCCTAGAGGCACATTTAGAGAAAGCAAAAGGCCACATAAGTTCTCCAGTTATGTTGCCTTGATGAGTCAGATTATAGAATCTGAGCCTACCTGTGTTGAGGAAGCATCGAGTCATCAGGTTTGGAAAGATGCTATGACAGAGGAGTATCAATCAATTCTTAAAAATGATGTTTGGGATATTGTTCCTAGACCCGAGGGCAAATCTGTGGTATCTTCTAAATGGCTATTCAAGATTAAGCATGCTGCAGATGGAAGCATTGAGAAGTACAAGGCTAGATTTGTGGCTCGTGGATTCTCTCAGAAAGAGGGAGTTGATTATGATGAGACATTTGCTCATGTTGCTCGCTACACTTCAGTCAGAACCATCATTGCTATTGCTGCATCTAGAGGATGGAAGATTCACCAGATGGATGTGAAGACAACTTTTCTCAATGGAGTAATTGAGGAGGAGGTTTATATAGAGCAACCTGATGGATTTGAGGTTCATGGGAAGGAGTCACATGTTTGCAAGCTGAAGAAGGCCTTGTATGGTCTTAAGCAGGCTCCACGTGCATGGTACGAAAGGATTGATCGGTACCTATCAAGTTTGGGCTTCTTGAAGAATGATGCTGATTCAAATCTCTACTTCAAGGTAATCAATGGTGATGCATTAATTTTGGTTTTATATGTTGACGATCTGATCCTTACTGGACAAGATCACCTAATTCTTGAATGTAAGAAGGAATTGACTTCTGAATTTGAGATGAAGGACCTTGGGCTCATGCATTACTTCCTTGGCTTAGAAGTCTGGCAGAAACCAGATGGAATGATTCTAAGTCAAGGGAAGTACACCATTGATATACTTAAGAGATTTGGCATGATGGATTGTAAATCCATGTCTACACCTATGGAGACCAACCTACATAAATTGAAGGAGGCTGCAGCTAGTTCAGATTTGGTGGATCCTACATTGTACAAACAGCTAATTGGATCCTTGATGTATCTAGTTAACACTAGACCTGATATTTGCTATGCAGTGAGTGCACTTAGCCAGTTTATGTGTGATCCGAGACAGATACATCTTGTTGCAGCTAAACATATCCTGAGATACTTGCGTGGCACAGTTGGATATGGGTTGAGGTATACTTATCACGGACTTGGGTTACTTGGTTTCAACGATTGATTGGGCGGGTTGTGTCCGCAGTCGGAAGAGCACCTATGGTTGTTGCCCGGTTTGGGTTACTGCTATGATTTCCAGTGCGGTAGAGGCATCTATAGCATTGAGTGCAGCGGAGGCCGAGTACATTGCAGCTTGTATGGCAACTCGGCGGTTTGGCTTAGTAAGCTCCTTGCGGAGTTGTTCGGACAATCAATGGAGCCTACTATCATTCATTGTGATAATCGAGAGTTGTGTGAAGCTTTTGTCAATCCACGTGTTTCATAATGAGAACCAAGTACGTTGAGATCAAGTACCACTATATTAGAGATGAATGCTGCGGAAGGGTTAATGAGTTGAATTACATTAGCGATGGCGGTGGCGGATATTCTCACCAAACCTCGCCCAGGATAAAGTTTGTGTACTTCGAGATAAGCTTGGTATGGTGGAAGAATCAACCTTGGTGAGTAAGAGTCACCGTATCGGTGATCCTTGTTAATACATTTTCTTCTGAGACGGAAGAATTTGAGGTGCATGTCCTTGTTAATACATTTTCTTCTGAGACGGAAGAATTTGAGGTGCAAGTCCTTGTTAATACATTTTCTTCTGAGACGGAAGAATTTGAGGTGCAAGTCCTTGTTAATGCATTTTCCTCTGAGACGGAGGAATTTGAGGTGTAAGCCCTTGTTTCCACCCTCTGAGCTTGAGTCATGGTGGATGTCATGTGTGAGACTCCATGACACATCTTGTACTTGTGAATGTCACGTTGAGGTGACAACATCACGCAAGTGATGAACACTCGTACACACCACAGTATGGTTGTAGCCATAGTGGTAGACATCACGATGAGGTGATTTGTATTGAGCAGCTGAAAGTATTCTCTCTAGCTGAGAGGGAGTGTTAATGATATTAATCTGTTCAGCGTCGATCTAATACTCCAGCGATCTTCCACAGCGAATAAATTACATGATAGCTATAAGCTATTTAATTTATAAGATCTCAAGAGGCATAATGATGAGGTATCACTTCGATTTATTAAAGCAAATAATGATTAAATGTAAAGTCACGTCTTTTGTGTTAAGAGCCGACTTTCTTCATTGGCGCGATAAACTAAAAGGAGATATATTTTATTCTTGGCCGACTTATATCAAGTTAAGGGTGGCGTCCCTTCATATTGTATATATAAGAGATAACTCTCTCATTATAAACCATCAAGTAAGTTCGATACATGTTATTCTTTAGAAAGTGCGAATTTCATATAGAGCAGAAGTGCGAATTTCAATCAAGGACAGAAATAGTTTAGTGAAGTGCAGTTTATCATTGCATCTGTGTTAGGTGCTGAAGTTTGGCCTTGAGACTGGCCTCATTGTAAAGAGAATTGTTGCCACTGCTTTTTAAATATAAGTGAGATCTTTGTTGCTGGGTTTTTCTCCCTCAAGAGGAGGGTTTTCCCAGGGTATCTGCTGTGTTATTTTGTCTGATTTGATTTAAGTTTCTGTGCATATAATTTGTTCTTTAAAATTTACATTAAACACTTCAATCCTCTAGGAGAGGAGTGACTCTTTGTAAATTTTTGCAAATAATTTTTTATGCTTTATTGTTTTGTCGTTTTGTTTATCCTCGTTCTGTGATGTTATGTTGTGTTTTAGGTGATTAGGGTAGTCTTGTTTTAGGTGATTAGGTAAGTCCTGACTCCATATACCCAACTTATAAGTCACTGGTCTACGAAAACACTGAGATTCTAGGGATCTCCTATGCCGTAAGTATCCGACATGGTCACCAGACGGAGCCTAATGTTCTACCCAAAACCAAAATTTTTGCTTCATTAAGGTATTTTGCTTAATTGAGTCTTAATCTTGTTTAAGTGATGTCAGATGGTCATTTTTGGGCTTTTTAAATATAGAGTTTGTGTCAATTTCATGTTAGTCTGTTACTGAAGAAATTCAAGAAAAGTGAGAATCTGAAGGAAACTCATCAAAATTTTCTATCTCTAGAGGGGGAAGCACATTTTCAAAAAGGCGCCCTATCTTTTAGGGGCTCAGATCCTGTTTTTAGGGTTTGTCACTTCCAACAAACATTTGTTTGGTATCACGCTAGCTTCGCAACGGGCTATCAAGCCTGTCAAATGGGCCTGTTTTGTGCAAGTTACGGAAGATATAGCGGAAAACGAGAAGAACGATGAAATTGGCCAACACTGGAGAAAAGAGCAATTTTTGAGAAAGGCGCCCATCTTTTTGAGGTGTCAAATGTAGGTTTTTGACTAAATGCCACCCAAGATGTTTATCTCACATTTGTTTAGGCTTTGCGACGCATCCGTCAGTGGGTGAATCTGAGTTGCAGAAGTGCCTAAGCCAGAGGTCAAACATGGGGTCAAATCTTGGTCAAAATATCAAAGGAAAAAGCAAAAGAGCACATTTGTAGAAAGGCGCCTGAGCTTTTCAAGCCTTTAATGTCTTCTTTTTGATGTTCTCAGATATTCAGCTTCTCCGTGTTACGTTCAACTTTCCGTTGCCTGTCTCCGTCAGATCAGAAGATGACCTGTCAACCTGCAGTCAGAGTTTTAGTGTTATTTTGGTCAATTCCAGAAATGGCTGTCTGGTGGAAAAAGAGCAACTTTTCAAAAAGGCGCCCTTGATTTTCACCCATCAGACGATGTTTTCTGGAGAAATGTGCCTTTGCAGCTGTTGTGTGGAATGAGGTCAGCTCCGCAGTCAGCCTATGATCCAGTCCTGAAACTTGGTCAATCAGAAGTTATGGAGGATTTGTTTTTCCCTTCGTACGAGATGGAGATGAGAATTTGACTAAGTCTGTGAAAAAGAGCAGCTTTTGAAAAGGGCGCTTGGGTTTTTGACCCTTCAGATCTTAGTTTTATGATGTTCAGTCTCAAGGTATCTTTTGATCAGTTTTTGTCCTGCTCTGCGATGCATCTGTCAGCCAGCCAATCGGTGGAGTCAGTCAGCCAGTGTCAGAGGATGAACAGAGGTCCCGAAAGAGGTTTAGATCCAAATTTTCATCAAAATTGCCTAAGTTTGGAAAATGCCTAGAGAGGTCAAAGTTGATTTTTCGAAAGAGGTTGACTGGTGCGCCCTAACTTGAGTTCTAACTTCAGTTAGACTGAACGATTTCTGGGTTGTCATCTCCAGTTCACATTTTGGCATGTTGAGTGTTCTTTCAGTTTGCATGTCAAGTTAACTAGTTTGCATGTCCAGTTAACTGACTTTGCATGTTGAGTTAACTTGTTTGCATTTTCACTTAACTGAAGTGCATGTTTGAAAATCAACTTGAGTTTGCATGCATGGCGCATTAGTTGAAGTTTTGTGAAGTTTTGTGAAGATAACACTTCATTATATATTTTAACTTCAGTCTTCAAAAGGGACGCCTTAGTTACGATTTTTAATTAAAGATTTAAAGCATGAATTTTGAAGTGAAGTATCTCGAATTCAATATGAGTTGTCAACTGAAGCTTAAATTCGCATGATGCTTTAAATAGGGTTTTGCAACTGAAGTCTGAATAAGGCGACTTTAGTCCTAAAGCATGGTGCTTTATTTAGCTCATTTTAGTTTCAGTTAACTAAATTGAGGTCCAATCACAAACCAAGCACAATTTTCAAGGTTGCATGCACTTACGATTTTTGGTGATGAAACTCTATTTATTCAAGTTTAGGCGTCCATTATTTCCTCATCACAAGCTTAGAAACATACATTCTTCTTGAGCGAGCAGCAATTTAAAGGTGCTACAGGTGTCAAATTTCAGCGTTCTTCATAGCAACGGATTCAGTTTGATCAAAAGAAGAATATTCCAGACTTTGTTTTCAGTTTGCATGCAGTTTTCATCGAATTCCAAAATGAGATAGGCGAATTCTATAGAAGCAGAGCAAATAAAACCTTCTTTCTTCTGTCTTATTTCTTCTATTTCTCATCTTAGGTACTTTCTTCACATGTCAAAGAAATTCAACATATTTTCAGAATTTGATCATCTGGGTTTGCATACTTCAATATTTGCAGCAAAACCCATGTCTTAGATTTTTTCGAGAAAATTGCCCCATAGTCTTCATTCTGAAGCTCTGTGCTTTTTTCTGAGAATCTCTTTGCATGTGGGCCTGAAACACATTTTTTCGAGAATCAAGCTATCTGGGTTGCCTTAAAATTTGATTCTACACAAAACCCATCTTTCAGAAAAATTTCGAAAAATTTTCTCGTCATAGGCTATTTTTAGCCTTTCCTGAGGTTGTCAGTTTTTCCAAAAAGTTGTTCAAGTACATTCGACTTTACAGTCAAAAGTCTTCATTTTCAAAATGCAGTTCAATCTCATTAATTATAAGACCAAATCGGTTCTTATACATGATTTTCTCAGAACTTCAAATACGGACTTAAATCATGTTTATCCAGTAGTTAATCTGAGCAGTCTGGAGGGAGTTAGCAGCAATTCATTGAGAAATGTTGAACGTTCCTGATTGCTGGCAGCAGCATCTATTCCTGTTACTACTTTTGATCTCGAGTTCGTTCTTGTTTGCATCAAGCATTATGACTCGTCTTCACGACAAATCAGATCAGCTGATGGAAGGGTTATCTGCAGTCTTAAACCGAAGGATATAGAGAAATGTTTTGCTATTCCTCCTCGTTCTGATAATTTCACTGTGGTTATTGAGGCCTGTGAGAAGATATGGGATGGAGATCAAGAACGTTCATAGAGAAAGGTGGCTCAGAGATGGCTGAAAGTTCAAAAGACTAATATGCCTAAAAAGGTTGGTCGTGGTGAATTCAAGGATGAAGTTGTTGTTTTGATAACTTTGCTCAACAAAATTACAGGTCAAGAGGATGCTAGCACTTTCCGATCATGGATGTTTTACCTTATTTCCAGAATTCTTGATGGCACAGAACATTTTGACTGGGCTATGTTGATTAGTGATTGCCTACATCAGCAGATTTCTGATTTTCTCAAGTTTCATGAGTTTCGAATGATATCCTACTTGGTTTACTTAGTTGCATTTCAAGGCAGCTACAAGCATCTAAAGACTAATGGCACTCTTGGTGTTTAGCGTGTTCACGAGTACTATTCTCAGTTGGAGTTTTCTAAATCTGAACAAGACTTCCAAGCAGTGAATGATCACTTTGCTATGAGGACAGTTAGAGATCTTGACAATGAAATGCACATCCATATTTCTGCCGAGGCAAAATCAGCGATGGAGACTTGGGCGGATTGGTTTATCCAATTCCCTACTTTCACATACATCCGGGTTTATGGATATGTTGGAGAGCCTCTAATGTTGCCGAGGTATCCTTCAGACAAGATCATCTTCATGGAGTTTCTCAGACAGATGCAACATGTTCATCTCTTTCTTCGCAGTCGTATAAGACTGCAGCTAATTTTCCATTTAGATTGGGAATTTTCACATGCAGTACTGTAACAGATGCCAAGCGCATGTCAACCGAGATGGAAAGATTCAAACTTAAAACTTATACTGAGAGGCGTTCCTATGATCCTTTGGGTCATTATGCAAACGGGTTAGAGCGAGGGATTGCACATAAGCCAGCACTTGAAGATTTTTGGGCTAATTGTGAAGATGAATTCGAGGTTCGTCGTCGTCACTATTGCAGACTCACTATCGCTCAGCTCTCTGATTACTTATTAGAAGATGTTGATGGATTATCAGATGATGATGGAGAAGTTCTTCTCAATTCATATGCCAAAGATCAAATTGCTCAACAGCCACTTCGCTCACCAGATTGGTACGCTAAAGGGAATACTTCTATTGAGGAGATGTCTAAATCGGTTATCAAGACCAGCAAGCAGTTCTTGGAGAGTAAACGGAGACGAAAGTCAGTTCCTGTGACAAAGCCGCCAGAGAATTTTTCTTCATTTCCTTCTACTTCGAGGTCAAGGCCTCGGGTCAAGGCTATTGTGACGCTACCTGAAGGAGTTAGACTTAGTGGAAACACGGGAAAGAGGACTGCTGGTAAAAGGAAGCAGAAGCAAGTTGAGAATGTACCTTAGATTCCAGTAGAGACAGTCATACAGGCTTAACCTCACGTTTCACCTCCTAGTTCACCACATGTGCAACCTATTGATATAGATTCAGAGCCTGACATACCAGTTCGAGTAGGATCGGAGACAACTGAACCACCACAGGTTGATACATCAGGGGCAGTCTCTCCTCGAATTGATAATATTGTTCAGTCTTGTTTGCTCGAGAGGTCTTTGGGGAGACAAAGGCGAGAACCTTCATATAACCTTGATTTATCTGAGTTCGGTGAACCTTATCAGAGAAGGTTGAACAAGAAAATCAAGAAACGGGCGCATACTGAAAAGACTCCAGAATCAGAGATTGTTATAGAAGTTCCTATTCCTCTAGAGGGTAAGAGCCTAGATGAAGTCGAAGTTGGTGACTTTACTTTCACTAAGGCAAATCTTGGCAGGACCACTCGAGAGACAGACGTGAGCCTTCTTAAGATTGTCACCAATAATCTTGAAGAACGCATCACGAAGGATGGAGAAGATAAGGCATTGCTTAAGGCCGAAAATGGTCAACTTCGTCAGTATATCTCTGATCTTGTTCACGGAAATTCAAGTAGAGCGCCTGTTCTTCCTCAGAATACACCTGCAGAACAACGAAAACTGGATTAGTTAGTCAATCATGGCAGACTTTTAGATAACTGGATTGAAAGTTTAGTTGTTACAGGTCAGCGTCTTCTCACGGATTTGTATCAATTGAGGAGTGACACACATAAACTTCGTCAAGGTATTCAGTTGTTCGAGATTTCAGTCGCAGAGGGTTTAGCCAAGGATCGAGTTCTTGTGTCTCAGTTGTCCGTTGCATATGATGCCTTGGAGATTGATGAAGATCAAGAGAAAGTTTTTACTTGGAGGGAGCAACACCTTTTCAAAATAGAAATATGTGAAAAGGTCTCTACCAAGTTGTTTTCACTGAAAGATAATGTTGTTGGAGCTCTTGCACTTGTTAGTGGTTTTGTTGTTCAGATTCCGTGTTATTATCTTCTTGAGGATGGCACGTATATTGCACTTAATGAAGTACAAGCTGAGTTCGAAAAGCTGATTCGTGATAGCCTTGAGGGAGATCCTGTGGCGGCTAAGTTGGAGAATATTTCAGTTATTTCAGCTAGTTTCAAAAAGGCGGCTGAAGATGTCAGAGAATGCATGCATACAGTCAAGGAAAGTGACAGAGAACTAAAGAAACAGATTGTTGTTTTGGATAGCATCAAAGTGCCAAACGACAAAGAGATTGATGAGTTCTTGGTCGAAGTGTTAGACCGAGATGACATGGAGTGATCTGCCAGTTAGAACCTACAATTAATTTTGAGGGTTGAGTCATGAGCAGCAGTTAACTCAACTTGCAGTCTTGAGTTCACTTGCTGACTTCACACATGCTTATCTCTTCCTTAGGATTATCTAATAGGATTTAGGGTTAGGGTTTTCAGTTAACTGAGGGTAGTGTCCAGTTAACTTTGCTTTAAATAAGGACGTGCATGCTTGCACATTGTCCATTTAGGTTAGATGTACCGGTTAACTAATGGTAGCTTTCCAGTTAACTGTATGTTGTACCCCAAAATTAAAATTTTTGTTACACTTAGATATTTTGAAGAAATGAGTAAAAGTCTTGTCAAATCAGTCAAAAAGGTCAAAATTTGGGTGTGCATGTCTTGCATGAGGGTTAAAACGCAAAATTTTCAATTTCTGACGATCTGGGTCTGCTAAGCAGCTTAATCTACAAAACCCAGATCTCAGTTTTTCATCCCTAAATTTTAGGAAAACTGCTATTTTTAGAAATTTTCTAAAATTAGTAAAGTTTTATGGGTTTTTCTGCGTTTCTCTCGAAATGGATACTGGCAAAATTTTCTAAAAATAGAAAGTTGGTCCGACAGGGTCCAAACTGATTTTGATTGGCTCAAAATGCGTCCGTATCAGGCTGGTGCAGTCATAATCTAAAAATAATCGTTTTTGCCCTACTGGGTCTATTCTGCTTTTTCAGAAGCATATCTGGAGCTCTGAGGTCATCAATGGAGGTCAGCCGGCTGCCAGGCGTCAAATCCAACGTTCGAGGTATTCGACAGAAGATGATGTGATGAACATGCACGAAGAACGAGAAAGAAAATTGAAAACTCATGAAAATTTTCTAACACTGGCAAGTTTGGGCGCCCCAATTGAAGAAAGGCGCCCACCTTTTTAGGGCATCAAATGTCAGATTTAGGGTTTTCACATCCAGTCAAACTTGTTCAGTTTTCTGCCAGCTCCGTGATGGATTCAGCGGTGCAGTTATCAGATTACTCAGTCATCCGGAATTCAGCGCCGAACAGGAGGTTTCAAACTAAAGTCAACGTGAAGAAGTTGGAAAAGATTACAAAATTGACTAAGTGTTGAAAGTTTGGGCGCCCAAGGTGAAGAAGGGCGCCCAACTTTTTGGAGGGGTAAATTCAGCAACCATGATCCAAAAGTATGCTCAATCCTTTTAGATTCCGCCCAGCTTCGCGATGCCTGTCTTCGTCAGCATTTTCAACTAGTCGTCTTCCGGCAAATTCAAATCAAAGACGAAGGTTCAGAGTGAAGGTTTCAAACTTGAAGTTGAAAATTATGAAAAATGGTTTAAGTCTGGGAAGAATGGGCGCCCCAGGTGAAGAAGGGCGCCCAAGTTTTCAAAGGCCCAAATGAATGAACTTGCAGATGTGTGTCTAACGAAATCTCTTCGCAGTCACCAGATACGAAGAGCTAAAAGTGGGGTCCGACAAAGGCTGAAAACCAAAATTCAGAAGCAAACACAGAAAATCAAAAATAAACTAACTTGGTGAAAGTGGGCGCCCCCAGTCAAGAAGGGCGCCCAAACTTTTGGAAGCCTTAAACTCACTTTTGGGCAAAGTTCATTCCAGAAGACCCCTTTTCATTCTTCGTCAGCTTCGCGATGAGCATAGTCTTCAGTCAATCCGACGCCCGGAGCTCCAAGATTCGACGAGATCGTCTGTAGAAGGGATTTAATGAAGAAATTTGAAGATCAAAAAAATGGCTATCTCTGGGAGAAATGGGCGCCCCTGGAAGGAAAAGGCTCCCATGAATTCGGAGGTCGAGATGAAGTCGTTCGCCAGAGATGCCTCCAAAACTTCTTTCTCAGTTTCAGTCAAGCTCCGCCGTGAAACCTTCAGCTCGCCTGTCGGATCAATCTGTCAACGAGAAATCAGAGGCGAAGTAGCATGTCAAAATGAAGGAAAGTTGAAAATATCAAAATTTTGGCTAACTTTGAAAGAAGTGGGCGCCCCTGGTGAAGAAGGGCGCCCAAATTTTCATGCCTTGGAGAATTTTTGAGATTTTCAAAAAGTTTCAAAATTGCCAAGTGGAGGATGGCATCCAAGTTCAAGGAAGCTGAACTTTAGGGTTTTGGAAATAAAAGCAAAGAAAGCAAAACCTAATCCAAAACCCTAAGTCTATTTAACATCATTCTTTCATGTATTTTTCATTATTTTTGCAGGTAGCATCCAGAGGAGAAAGTTGGAGCAGCAAGTTTGAAGAATTTTTGTGATTCAAGAATCCATCCTTGCTGGTTTTACATCAAATTTTTCAGACCAGCAAGCATAAACCCTTGCTTTTTCAAGTTTTTTGTTCCAGAAGATCAAATTTTTCAAGCAGAAGGCCAAGGCTTTCAATTTTTCTGTCATCTGGGTCTTTTTGCCTCAATCTTCTGAAGAATTTTTCAAGAACTTCATCAAGTTGCAGCAAGTGCTTTTATTTTGCATGTCAGTGAAAACCTCAGTGCATTCAAATTTCAACTATCTGGGTCCTTTCCAATCAGTCTTCTGAAGAAAACCCATATCGCAGCTTTTTTTTCAAGAAAGTTCAAAATCTAGGGTTGGCTGCTTTTTCGATCAAACGTCAGGGTTTTGCAAATCCAATCAACTGGGTCCATTTCTAATCTTGTTCTGAACAAAACCCAGATGCCAGCTTTTTTTGGGAAAAATTGAAGAAATTAGGGTTTGCTGCTTTTTTAGTCAAAATTCAAAATTTTCAAAAACAGACGATCTGGGTTGTCTTGCATCAATATCCTAAACAAAACCCATATCTCAGAAAATTTCTCAAAAATTTGTCCGTTGGAGCACAAAAATCAGCATTCTAAAAATAGAAATTGTTCAAGACTTGTCTGAAACAAGGCGAGTTTACAGTCATTCTTCGAGTTTTCCGAAATGGAGTACACTCCTAATGTTTTCAAGTCCGAATCAGTCCTCTTTCACAATTATATCAAAACAGCTGAGACAGACTTGCATCATGTCAAGCCAGTGTTCGATCTACATGCCTTGGAGAGAGCAGGCAACACTTCAATCAAGAACCTGGGACATTCTGGACTCCTCGCAGCAGCGTCAATTCTTATATCAGTTCAGAGCCTTGAGTTCGTAATCGCTTGCATTAAGCATTACTACCCGGCTACTAGGGAGATCCAGTCAGCAGACGGTAGATTGATTTGCAGTCTAAAGCCTGATATGGTCGAAAGGTGTTTTTCCATTCCCCCGTGGCCTGAAAGCGTAACTCTTTCAAAGGATGAATGTGAAAGGATGTGGAATATGCATAAAGATAAATATAGCAAGAAGATTGCACAGAGATGGATGAAAGAAAAACATAAAACATTGCCCAAGAACGTCGGGCTTGAGGAAGTGCAAAATTAGTTCCAGAGTGTTGTTCACAGTTGCAGTCCAGTTGGCGGAAGGATAGGCCATATTTCAGTGATGTCAGCAAAGTTCGATAAAGCGGCCAATGAGGTCGAAGATTTCCTGAGATCTATTGTAGATGCTGAAGATATTCTTGAAAAGCGGTGCTTTGCTGTTGATGGCATAGATGCACCGAACCGGGACACAATCTCTAACTTCCTAGCGGATGTGATCGAGCTTTAAAGCAGCTTTCTTCTAGAAGCTTTCTTTCCCGCTTTCTTTCTATTCTTGGAATAATCCTTATCCATTCTTTGAGGATAGAAAGAAGATAAGATGTAATAGTTGGTGTTTCCCGCTTTTTCTGCTTTCTAGGGTTTTATCTTTCTAGATTTAGTAATAAAGCTTGCTTGTTGAGCAAGCCCTAGATTGTGAAAGCAAGGAGATTTTAGGGTTCCCTACTCCTCTGCTTCTCTATAAATAAGAGCCTTTGCTCATTTAGTTTCTTTAACGGTTATTGTCATAGCAAATTGCGAGCCTGAATTGCAGCAAATTGTTATTCAGTTTCAGTTCACTTAGTTAAACCGTGCTAGTGAGAACAAAACGCTGAGCCTATTGTGCCTTCTATTTGTTGCTCAAGTATTGTTCATTTGTGTTGTGATAAGCAAATTGTTGAGCCTCTTTAGCCAACAAGGAGTTAGTGAGATTGTTGTTTTCTATTGTGTTAAGAATAAGTTTGCAAGCCTCTTTAGCTGCAATTTCTTGTTCAAGGCATGTTAGAAGTGAGTTTTGTTCAGAGATTTGAGTAATAAAATCATGAGCCTCTTTTGCCTTGGTCCAAAATCTCAGATTTCCGTTATCTATGTTCTACTTTTATGATCTTTATTTCAGCTTGCAGTGAAGTGTGTAGGTGTTCGTTGAAAGAGAGATTATTGAAGTATTTTTGTCAGAAAATCTACCTTGTTAATTTCTAACTTCTCTTGCTCTGCTATTACTTGAGAGGTTAGGAACGTCTTTAGTTTAAGTTAGTCGTAGTTGAACTTCTTATATCAGAAAATCTCAGCTGCGGCGTTTGTGTTTAAAAAACCTTGTGCTCTAAGCTGATCAAAAAGATAGGCAACTTAGTTTTAGTTTACTTTCTTTCAAACACCATCAGCAAGAGGGAGCTTCCCCTCCTAATTTGAAGAGCAGTTTATATGTGCATAGCTGTCCGTTTTCAAATCGCATTCGGAGGTGCGAATTTAAACGCCAACAATGTATAGTTTGCTTTATTAGGGTTTAGCAATAAATCTTGCATGCATTGCAAGGTAGTTGACTCAAGGTGATTTTAGGGTTCCCTACACCTTTGATGTATATAAATAAGAGCTTTTGCTCATTTGTAAATAACTTTTGCACGAGAGAGAAATATATGTTGTGCCTACCTTGCCTTCAATATTGCTCGTTCTGTATCTGTTCATGCGTTTTTGCTATTATGATGAATTGTTATGCCACATAGGGTTTCATGCAATTGTGATGGTGAATTCTTTCCATAGTTAGATCAAATCTGTTTTGTGTTCAATAAACTTGTCCAGATTGAGCTGATAGATGTGCCACCTTGCCTTCAAGTTGAGAATCTGTTCTTGTTTATCGTATGGTGTTTTGTGAATAATAAACTTGTTTAGATTGAGCTGATAGATGTGCCACCTTGCCTTCAAGTTGAGAATCTACACCTGTTTATCGTCAGATAGTCATCCTTGCTCCATTTCCTCATGCTCTGTTTTTCTTGAGGAAACTGGATAGATTTTAAGTGATTAGCATAGTTGTAGTTAGTAGTCTGCGAAACCAGAAAATACTCAGCTGCAACGTATATAGTTTTCGAGAAAGCCTTGTACCTCTACAGCTGAAACAAAAAGACAGGATTTAGTTTAGTATACTTTCCTTTTCAAAGCATTTTTGTCAAGCACAACGAGGGAGCTTCCCCTCCTAATTTGAAGAGCACTCATTGCGTAGTGTGCATAGCTGTCCGTACCAACTCTTACTCCAGAGGTGCTAGTTGTTACGCCAACATGATTATTATCAAACATCCATTTGATTAATCTTTGCTTTTGTTATCTATTTCTTAAGCTATCGATCTTTGTACTAGTTCAAGTTCAGGGTCATGGGTTTGGTTGGGTTCATCCATACAAAAACATATACAAATAAGAAATATATAGATATTTACAGTAGTAATTAAGTTTAGAATACCACATAGAATTGTATAATAAACAAAACAACCTTAAAAATAAAAAATACTACAGTGTCAATTAGTCAAACTTGAACGTCATGATATATATTAAAATTAAAAATCATAATGTCAAATGTCAACAATCAGCCCTGACTAATCAGGGATCAGCATCACATAGGTCTTCAAAAAAATCATCATCATCATCCATATTAGATGATGTAAATCAAAGATGGAAAACTTGGTTGGACTCGTGAGTCCCAGGCTGTGCCGAGTTGACTCGGCACGGACTCGGGAGTCGAGTCCGAGAGAGTCCTAGGCTCAGACTGCCGAGTCCCACACCTGGACTCACGCCACCAGCTATAGGCAAAGATTGAGGTTTTAAAACTTTTTTTTTTGTTTTTTTCCTTCAATTATTGAGTGTTTGATGATCATGTGACATGTAATCTTTGAATTATGACAAATTGATAATCAAATTAGGCTCTTATGTTCTTCTAATGGCAAATGCATTAATTTCTTTCTTTTTTTTTGTAAAACTACTGTTTTTTTTTTGCTGAGTCCTAGCTGAGTTTTTTTGAGTCTATGCCGAGTCCCGAGTCTGAGTCCTATTTTGGGCTGTCAAGTCCGTGTCAAGTCCGAGTTTTCCAATTTTGATGTAAATACAAGTGAATTAAAAGAACCACAAACAATGCCACTAGTACTAGCACTCTCATGCTTGCTAGTTGCCTCGTCCTCAACATCAAGTGTTGCAAGGTGAGAAGTGGTAGCATCTGAGTCAGTATTCTCTGGCTTGGTATCCCACTTCCTCGTGTCTGTAATGTCCCACCTCAGTTTGAGTTTGGAATTTGCAATTTTATCTTCGATAATTTCAGTTTGTCATATGGGACATTTTGTCAAACTTACAACAATGCATTGCATATGATCATAAAAAAATTCAAAATGTATAAACAGATTTTATAATGAGAATCACACCCTCAAATAATGCTAAATGACTGTGTTACAAAGAGATATATACTAACAAAGCTACAGCCACGTTAACACTCAGACTGAGCAATGACAATGGATAGACTTAGAGATCAATGACATTCTGGACTGTTCACAACAGTGAGCGAATTACACTTAAATAATATCTTGATCTGTGCATACAATGAATAGCTATTGTAATATTGTTATTCCGGGCTGGAGTTACCACACCTGGTCTGAAATAGTTAGCAGCACAAAGCCCACATACAACTCCTATGATGTCTAACAAGGTCTCCAACATATGCTCAGATTATGTGCAACACTCAGAACCGTTCACCAAGTCTGCAAACCAGCTCCATAACCCATGAAGAAGGCTCCCACGCAGCCCAGAAATGCACAGAAGGTATTATATATCCCCACTACTCAGAATATGGTTCACACGCCTCTTCAATAGCCACTTAAATGCCACGCTGAGAGGTGTAGGCAGCAACAACAGAATAAACCCTCACGCCAGCTTTGTGACAGCTAATGTACTCAAAAAATTGATGTATTGCAGAACCCCACGCACCACAATGCAGTTGTTAACAGAAGCAAGATTGCCACAACCCCTGGGTAATATGAATATGGTACCCAGCTTGATAGGAAGGTAGTCGCCCAGCTTACAATAAGCAGAATAGTGCACCATAAAACCCCACAACTTGAGTATGAGGTATTCAATTGCAATGTAAAACCCTCTATAAATTCCTCACTTTGTCCGTGATGACTAAATCTCAGATTTCTTGATTAATCCTTCTAACCCTTATTTTGAATCCTTTCCTGTAAACGAGAAGCATAGGCAGAATCCCTGAAATGGAATTGTCTACAAGCAAGCTTGGGAGATCTTTCACTACTGCACCATGCTGATCTCCATAAGGGTTTTCATCCTCAAGAAGCTGAATATTTCCAGACCCATCAAGGCCAACCTGCAAAACCCTTTCTCAATATTTTCAACAACATGAATAATCCAAAATGAGCTCCAAATGCCCTTTTTATAATTCCCAAATTCCACGCCCAATTTGCATTTGAATTTCATTTCATTTAATTTACTTTTCCCACCTTATAACTCATTTTTTAATTTGCGCTTAACTTTATATTATAAAGTGCACTTTAAAAACATTTATATCCCACTTTTAATAAATTCCTTTAATATATTATAATAATGTATAAAGTTAATTAATTTATATTAAATTTATAATTAACATTATTAAAATTAAATACATAGGACTGTTGAATGCTCAAAATGTCTCCAGGATATAAATATGCCATCATGCCCAAAATAGTAACTCTGCCAACTAACCATACCGGTGATTTACTATAAATAGTAAGTATGGACAAAATGTCCATGTGACTTACTAAAAATAATATGGTTAAAATGACTGAATGGCTCCTATGAACCCCGTGGTAAACACTAGGAAAGGAAAAACACTGACTGAGCTCAAAGAGGTCAAACTGAACAAGTCTGCAACACCCTCAAAGGGCCCCCTAACTGCCCTGTTAGTCCGCGAGGACCAAGTGATAGACTAACCTCTACAAAAGATACTAGCCTAGGAAAAGGGGACATTACAGTCCACCCTACCCAGATTGCTTGTCCCCAAGCAATCCTCACCTGAATACCCCGACTGGTCACCTGAAAATCAGGATCCCAGATAAGCATGTAGAATGCCCAACAACATATCCTCTACATCTGTTGGGTAGAGATAAATTCATGCTCAACATCACTGTAAACAACTACCCCAATGTAGAGCAATCTATCAACCATAGGAATCCCTAGATCCCATAGCCAAAATGGAAGTCCACCATACACATCACCCGCTGACTTCCACTGCGCTACTTTGATATAATCTTCACCATGTTGAGAGTGGTGAAGCAACACATCGAGATCTAGCCAAACTAAACCTGTCACCACATGGATCCCAACACATCAGAACCTCACATCCGTCAAACACGAGAAGATGGAGGCATCTCAAAGTGTCACTATCGCAACACCTCTCTCCATCCTCTGCAAACCTCCTATGGAAGTGATGACTACCCCTCATAGGTGTCGAAAGATGTGTAACCGCTCCTCTTAGGTTGTTGATATGGGATAGATTGGCACCCTCAAAACTGTAAGATCGACCTACGAGACGCAAATGATATTGCCATGTTCATAGGGTGATGAAGTATCACCCCTATGCTGCTCACCCATGGCATTGAGACGATGCAACTCTCCTCCACACTAGAGTACAGCTGCTGTCCAAAAATTATGAATGAAATCCTTGTCCCATGGAGTAGGACAATCGTCTCCTACCAAAACATGAAGCAAAAATCCATCATTGCGAGCAGGTCCATTGATGCCATTATACACATTGTAAACACAACTCCCCTGTGTCCTCGTCTTCCCAAGTGTATGCCACACATGGGCATGTGTCTTCATCATAAATCCTTGAGGCACAAAAGTTGCACTCTCTGCCAAGGAGATGTTTGCATGATGAAACTCTGATCCCTGTCCCCTTATACAACCATCCAAAAGTGACAAAGTCGGAGACCTGCAAGTGCCAATTCCATCTTCCGAAGATGGAAGCACTCCATCCCACAATGAGTGATATGAATCCTAAGCCTACCCACACTTACGCATCATCAAATCATCTGGGTGTGGATTGAACGAGAAGTGATGAGCACTCCTCACTATGCAGTCAAAGTGGAATGCATCTGATTGCACCAATGGTAGACCTGCATAGTCATTGGGAACCCATGCCTCTCACTCTCATCACTTGAATCAGGAGGTGGCTCACTCCTCCATTCCTGAAGTGCGGACTGGGTAGTTGCTCTACAAGTCCTCTCTACGAACCTGATAGCACAATCCCTATCTGAAAGCAACTGGAGGTATTCTGATTTCATCCACTCTAGGGCATGCCTGATAGTTCGCAAACTAGCTATAGAAGTTCCAACTACAACCCTTGTCTTCCTTTCCTCCAATTGTGTTGACCACAGGAGGTACTCGACAAACTTGTGTGTGTTGTCGAATCGAGTTAAGGTTTGGAAACCTTATCCTCGATAACCTTAAGTTGTCCCTTGAGTCCCTATGACTCACTAAGCTCATGTCTATTGTCATCCTCGACCAATACATCGCCTAAACTATTGGCATATGTAGGAGATATACCCCACTAGTAGACACCCTGCAATCCTCATGTGAATAAGACGGAACATCGTGATGATCCGACACACTAGTCACACAAGACTCTGCCTCCTCAACACTAGACTCACTGATAGCAATCTCTACCTCACCAATGTAGAGACTGGTGCTCCTATCATAGATGGATACATGCAACTCACTGTTGGTTGGTCAGCGTGGTGTATGCATCTCCACCACTGATGTATCTGTATCTTGAGCCCTCAATTGGCTCTCCCTCAAAGGTGAGTCATGGTCACTATGGTACAAGCTGTGTGAAAACTCAAGAATGTCAAAATCATTCCTGTCCTCTGGCTCATGCAAACCTGAAACCTCCTTGTGCTCAACCACTGTTAGGGGTTCTCCCCTCAAACCATGAGCGCCACTACCATCGATGACATAACAGTCGTCGAAAACTGATCTCCTACTATGGATGATGATGATCATTGAACCAAGCTCAGTTCCTCACAAAGCTCGTTAATCTGAATCTTTGATTCTCGAAGGGCCTTTTGAGTGCTCTTCAAGGAATCCTCAATGACAATAAGCTCATCAGTAAGCTTATCCACCTCCATTTCTTTCCCCTTAAGTGCATCATAGTAGATCTCACCAAGCATGAGTAGGTGATCTCTATCTGAGAGTAGTTGTAGGTAGTTTGACTTCATTACCACCAATGCTTCTCTAAGTGCCTGAAAACCTACAAGGGAAAGTCCTCCTTCAGGGTTGTTTTGTATCCCTAGAATCCTCCAACAATACTTTGCCATCAGCTGAAGAGTGTCATCAAAGTGTCTAATGGTTGCATCAATCTGGTCTGCATTCACCTTCAGTTGTCCTACCAACTAATTGGACTCCTAAAACCCGTCAACCTTATGAAAACTTTTTGATTTAGGATCAGCACCATACAACACTAAATCAGATTTATTTCCAAAGTGAATATCAACACCATCAGTGTCATCAACACCATCCCCCATGCACAACAGTGAAAATGAAGTTAGGAAAGTTAGGATAGTAGTATAGCTAATAGTAGATCTATCCCTAATAGGATCCACATCATGTGTAGGGACCATCACTCCTCAATCCCATGTGCTAAAACGTTGTTTGCTCTGCCCAAGGAAAATGTGACCACTGTTTTCCTCATGACTGGTGCCCTTTGTGAACAGATCATTCTCCAACTCCCAAGTACGAGCATCATAACTGTCACCTGTATCATCATCACTGGAATGAAATGTAGAACCATCACCCTCAACTGATTTGAAGGCTCCAACCTCTCTACTCACAGTATGCCTATCACCAAACGCCAAACCCTAGGGTGCACCACACTGACAACCGATCTCGTTGCCTGCTGCAACATCTATCCCATGACTGAAAATTACCCCTACTAGTGAAGATTGCTCTTCAGATGTGGCTGCAATAGATGATTGACTTCCTGATTTAGTTTCCTCATTGCCTACCTCTGCTCCTTGATCAAAGCGATATTGTTGATCAAGATTTCCAGGAACGCCTGTAAGCTGCAACTCACATTGAAGCAATTCATCTACCTTATCCAAATGTTTAGGTTTTGCAACCTTCCTTAAATATGCATTTTTCATGTCAAGGTCCTTCATTAGCATGTACAAATCCTGAATCAGCTCAAACATAGATTTGTCTGTAGTCAACTCTTACCATTGCTTCTAACAACAGTCAAAAAGAAGCACAAAGATATATATGCAGATGTTGGTCACCAACATGCAAAAGATGTGAACCAACTAAACTTTTTTTATGATTCACCCAACATGATAGCAGGATAAACTATGCTTTGATACCACTGTATGTCCCACCCCAATTTGAGTTTGGAATTTTTTATTTTCTCTTCGATTATTTCAGTTTGTCATATGGGACATTTTGTCAAACTTACAACAATGCATTGCATATGATCATCATAATAAAATCCAAAATGCATGAACAGATTTTATAATGAGAATCACACCCTCAAATAATGCTAAATGATTGCGTTACAAAGAGATATGTACTAACAAAGCTACAGCCACATTAACACTCAGACTGAGCAATGACAATGGATAGACTTAAGAGATAAATGACATTCTGGACTGTTCACATCAGTGAGCAAATTACACTTAAATAATATTCTGATATGTGCATACAATGAACAGCTATCGTAATATTGTTATTCCAACCTGGAGTTTACCACACCTAGTCTGAAATAGTTAGCAGCACCTTGTGAAGCAATGGAAACTCTGAATGAAGCCCACGTACAGCTCCTATGATGTCCAACAAAGTCTCCAATGTATGTGCAGATTATGTGCAACACACAAAACTTTTCACCAAGTCTGCAAAAACAGCTCCACAACCCCTAAAGAAGGCTCCCATGCAGCCCAAAAATGCACAAATATTATATATTGCCATGACTCAGAATATGGTTCACACGCCTCTTCAACAGCCACTTAAATGCCAAGCTGAGAGAGGTATAGGCAGCAACAACAGAATAAACCCTCATGCCAGCTTTGTGACAGCCAATGTACTCAGAAAATTGATGTATTGCAAAACCCCACACACCACAATGCAGCTTTTAACAAAAGCAAGATTGCCACGACCCCTGGGTAATATGAATATGGTGCCCAACTTGATAGGAAGGTAGTCGCCTAGCTTATAATAAGCAGAATAGCGCACCATAAAACCCCACAACCTGAGTATGAGGTATTCAACTGCAATCTATAAATTCCTCACTTTGTCCGTGATGACTAAATCTCAAATCTCTTGATTAATCCTTCAAACCCTTATTTTGAATCCTTTCCTGTAATCGTGAAGCACATGCACAATCACTGAAATGGAATTTGTTTGCAAGCAAGCTTGGGAGATCTTCCACTCTTGCACCATGCTGATATCCATGAGGGTTTTCATCCTCAAGAAGCTGAATATTTCCTGACCCATCAGGTCCAACCAGCAAAATCCTTGCTCAATATTTTCAACAACATGAATAATCCAAAATGAGCTCCCAATGCCCTTTTTATAATTCCCAAATTCCACGCCCAATTTGCATTTGAATTTCATTTCATTTAATTTACTTTTTCCCGCCTTATAAATCCCTTTTTAATTTGCACTTAACTTTATATTATAAGGTGCACTTTAAAAACATTTATATCCCACTTTTAATAAAGTCCTTTAATCTATTATAATAACATATAAAGTTAATTAATTTAAATTAACTTCATAATTAATGTTATTAAAATTAAATACATAGGACCGTTTAATGCTCAAAATGTCTCTAGGATATAAATATGCCATCATGCCCAAAATAGTAACTGCCAACTGACCATACCAGTGATTTACTATAAATAGTATGGACAAAATGTCCATGTGACTTACTAAAAATAGTAAATATGGTTAAAATGACTGAATGGCTCTTGCGAACTCATTGGTAAACACTGTGCTGGGAAAAACACTAACTAAGCTCAAGGAGGTCGGACTAAACAAGTCTCCAACGCCCTTAAAGGGCCCCCTAACCGCCCTATTAGCCCACGGGGACCAAGTGATGGAATAACCTCTCCAAAAGATGTTGGCCAACGAAAAGGGGACATTATAGTGTCCCATTCCTTGTAGCCACTTTGTGTGAAAGAAGGCACAAGTTGGAATGCACATACACTAAGTTCTTTGCCTTATCTAAGCCCAATCAGTTGTGCTTTATTGAGTGGATGAATAAATATATGCTCCAATTCCTCGTAAATGCAAATAAACAAGCAACCTATTAAGATAAAATAAGAGAATTACAGTTATAAAATTAAAAAATTTAAACCATAAATGAAACTTTGAAAAAAATTATAGAACTTGCGATAAAATTTTGATCGCAAGAGGTTGTAGGTGTGTGAATGATTAGCCATGTAAGTACCACCAACTATTAGCATCAACATTAAATTTGTCATAAAGAGCATCAATACTAAAGTCATAAAGAGTGTACACAATCCATGAACTCAATCTTAACTGCATCCCACATGTCAAGGTCAATGAAGTGTCTACGAAGTGTTGCCTTGTACTCTTGGTTGACTTCAAGATCTCTATATGGGCTAATCCTTTTCGACATAGAAAAGATCTTAGCACTATAATATTTGGGACTCAATGCAAAGGAAAGAAAATGTAGTAGGGAGGTCATTTTGTTTCATCTCTCTTGAATATTTTTTTGTAGTTGTTTGAAGAAAGTTTTTTTAGGATCTTGCTCTTTTGTATTTACGATGGCTTTAATATTTTCAGTCATTGAATCAATGACATCATATATCTCTCTTGAACAAGGTCTATCCATATTGGTATAACAAAACATACTCAATATGGGCTCAATGAAACTAAAAAGATATTCAACATGATCCAACCAAGTGTTATCTAGGATCATCCATTTAATATTTGTTTCCCTCGCAATGCTAGATTGCATCCGGTTGATGAACATATTAGAGAGTGTCTCTCAAATATTTACAAGTCATCTTAAGATAATTGTGTTGGAGGTAATAGGTCTCAACAACCTATTCAATAGAAAGTAAAAATTAAAAATTAAAGATTCTTAACTTCTTAAAGAAGAAAACATAAACTTTTTTTAGAATTAATTACTAAAGTGAAACATAAATTTTAAAATATTTAATAAATCTTATTGCTTCACTACCTTCAATAGCTCCTACTTTGAGAATGTTATGAATGTGCCTTGTTACATATGGCGGTTGGCGATAAACATTTGGATCTCTTCAACCTTGATATATGCCTATTTAATCCAATCAATCTTGGTGCCAATTTTTGTAGTATAAGGTTGAGGGAGTGGACTACACAAGGGTCCAAACGATGTGAGTAATGCTCCATGACCAAATAGACCAGCTGCTCTAATTTTTGGTGTTTTCCATTATGACTTGAACAATGTTTTGAGGCCCCACTTCCTCAATGGTTTGATAAAGAACATTGGTAAATGCATCATCCTTCACCTCCCCCTCACAATTGAGTGAGCTACCTCCAAATGCATTGCTCCTTTAGGGGACACTGATTAATGGTCAATTTTTTGCATCCTTTTATCCATCAGAAATGATGGATACCCCTATTTCAACCCAGCAATCCCTTGAGTGTAATATCCTTGTTTTCAATCATGTCAGAGCTGATTGTAACTTTGGGTTTTTTCGATGACAATCATTGTTGCCAGTGGGGATTATCTGTTACCTAAGGAGCTTAGGAGTATTTTGGCACCTTTAATTGTCGTTTCGGTTCGAGATTTGGTATTTTTCGTAGTTTCAGTGTTGGTGCGGAAATATTTTAATAATTAAATAACTAATTAAGTTGTTGAAAAGGCATAAAATTAATGGCAACTTAAATTAATTATTTTAATTATTTTTGTTAAAAGTGACTTTAAGTCAAAAAAAGTTCAAATATTTAATAACTCACTTTTTTGGTGAAATAAGGAGAAAGTTAAATAGGTAAATATGGGTTTTCAAGAATGATGGAGCAATTACAGAAAGAGGGTTAAAAGGTTTTGGGAAGCTCATTTTTAATTTATGCTTGGTTTAATTTATATTTTGGGGAATTTTTTGAGAGAGCTTGGCTTTCTGAAAATTGAGGATGAAAACCCTCAAGTTCAGCGATTTGGACGAAAACCCAAATCCGTTTCAAGTGAATTCATTGCAGGATTCACATTGTTCTTTATTGCTGAGTTGATTGATTGTGCGGAATTTGTGATGTCTCTTCCAGAGACAAATTTGAGAGTATTAGGTTTAATGTTGCATAGAAAAAAATTGAATTCAGAATAAAATATAATTTCTATATGAGGCATACCGTACCATTACCATTTCTTGTATCGGGTATTTTTATTGTTATTAGCAGCTGCAAGCAGGAAGAATGCTTGTATCGGTCAAGGAGCTGAATATTTATTGGTGTCAATTTATGTGGAGTGTTGTACCAATTTTAGTGCTTGTGAAAGATTTTAATAACATTTGATATTTATAAGGAAGGAGGTGATATTCAATAGTAAGTACCTGGAAATCCATATATATTCCCAGCATAATAATTTTGAAGGAGTCACACATTTTATCAACTCACCGTACCCAAGGTAGCTGCTAAGCAGCTCACGTGGCAAGTCGTGATGTTCAAAGTAGGGCAATACACAAGGACTCACTCAGCTCTTCAAATAGTCGACGTTGTTGAAGGGAAAGGAACGTGGTAAATTTCTCAGTCACAACCCCCTTAAAATACTACTATAGCAATTATGGACAATCGCACCACTTTTAAAAAGGTATGGGGTGAATTAGAGGGGAGTCGTGTCTTTCTAGCTAACTGGTAGGGGAGACGTAGATATCTCAGGTGATCAAACCAGTCAATATAACCTGGCATGGGCTTGAAGGTAGCCTAGTAAGTCACCAAATACTCCTTCATGTTGGGCATAATATATCAACCACCATACTCCAACAAAGCCGTTGTACCAAGTATGTAATATTGAATGTCAATTTGGACTGTACGGACCTTATGGAAAAATATCAAGTCAGAACATTAATACAAAAATTATTAATATTTTATCCTGGCAATGTATTGACTTTTGAGGAAATTATGTATTCTCCTTTTATAAAAAAATATATCATTTCCAGATTCTAGTTGCATGCCATTTTGTCTATATTAAATTCATGTAATGTATATTTAGTATGTTTGCAATGGTGGGAACTCGATGAAATTAGGTTATTACATGAAACTTTATCATTTCACCGGAAACATGGAAAACTAGTACAAAACAAGTACATTAACTGTTTGATGAAATGCCTATCTGTAAAAATTGGAGAAAGTGAAAAATTTAGCTCAAGATATTTCATTGAGGGCTTCAATGACTCCTATACAAACTACATCTCCTTTTCCGATAAAGTGATATGCGCCTTCTCAAAACTCAATCCCTTATACTCCTTTGGAGCCTCATTAATTACTTTCACCATTTGTTGCCAATATGGTGAGTGAACGATATTGAAAATCAATCCATTTTCATAGACACATCTCGCAATGTATCGATGGCATCTTGCAAGATTCATTGTGAAATGTCATTTCCAATAGTCCCTTTGAACTCTTACATGTAAAAGGTTGCAAGTTGTTCTTTAGGTGAGGCTAAAAATTGGTGGTTCTCTACTTGTGATGACACCAAACCCCTATAGATAGTAGGGGGTGGGCTTGGAAGTGGCCCTGATGGTGGTGGAGGGGGCTTCATTCTTCAAGATCCTTTCTTTAGCAAAGGATGATTTGATTTTAACCTACTACATCTACTTTTTCCTACTCATTAATATAGGCTACAACTTGCTCTAATGGAATGAGTACATTAATTTTTTAGGAAAGATTCGATAACCATTTGAGGGTTGCCACACAAACGGGCTTCCATCCGACTATATGAGATTGAATACTAAACACTACACCCCTTGCAAATCCAAATATAACCCCAATCACCTAGAACCAATTGTACCATAGTGACATATTTCTATTGTAATCCCTATGGAAACAAGTTCAATAAACATATTCAAAACAAATGAAAACAAAATATACATATACAAAATCTAATTGAATTTAAAACAAATTAAGTGTATGACATTGACTAGTAGAAGAAAGGAAAGAAAACCAGAATCTCAAACCAAAACAAAAAAACCAACCTCTTTTGCAAAAATATTTCTCTACGGTCTCCTTCATAGGGAATGGGTTTTTGCACACATGTGGGAATAGCAAACTAATCGCTTTGGAACCTCCACCAATCAATCTTCACCTCTATTTGTTTGATGGCAAGAAAGAATGAAAGTTCAACAAAAGTAAATGACTTTGTTTTGTGTTTTTGTCTTTCAAATGCATTGGAATGATGTTTTTAAGGTTAGGTGTAAGAAGCCTTGCCAAATCTGATCTAAATTTTCTGATTTTGAAGCTCCGAAATTTCGTCAAACACTTTGCTGGTAAACTCTTCAACTGCTGTTTGTGGTTTCTTTTTTTATTTTCAATGCATATGATGATATCATAAATATAAAAGGCTTCTAATTGTAATGTTCTAAAGACTGAAATGGAAAAGAGATGTAGTGCAATATTGATTTTGGTTTTCCCAATGCAATAAGATGATTCACTCGTGCAAATTTACGGCTACAGCATAATGACATTATGACAAACAGTTGATATGCAATCTCAACTCATATATATTGCTGCTCATGACAAGTTACATTCTTTGCTAATGATTTACAATGAAACAAAAGACCATGCCAACTAAACTCTATACAATGTAATTTCCAAATGAAATGCAACACAGTTGCTGTATGGCAGCGATACTATGATGATTAGATGCAATTACAAAACTGCTGTATAAGACAGCGATTTAATATGATGTAAAAATGACTCTAAAATGCAAATAATTACAATATTAAAAGAACCTGGATTGATGGCCAGCAATGCAGAAATCCAATTGATTCTTTCCTCAAAATCGTCCTTTTGATGCTAAGAGGCAACGCTAATATTCCCTGATGGTATGCGACCTCTCTCAAAGTAAAGTCAATGCACAAACTGACCTCTAAACTGAAAATCGAATTCTATCTGATGTATACAAAGCTGCACCCAAAATGCCAATGTTCATCTTCCAAAATTGATTTCTTTACAACCAAGAAATCATTCCAACATGAAGCAATCGATTTGATACAACTGTAAATACTTTCTCCAATTTTCTTCACCAAGATTGATCTCACAATGGCAACCAATAACCTTCAGAAATTCTGCAATTATTCCTTTCAAAATCAACCTCCACCAATTCTTCAAAATTTCGTCATAGACCATTAAATTTTGCTCAATTTGGAAGATTGAAATATCTCCCACTCAATTCCAGCTAGGGTTGATGTTGCACAACTGAAACCGGTACCCTAGAGTATTCAAACCCTCGGGCAATGCATGCATGCAAGCTCTTACCACACAGGTATGAAAATAGAATAACTCAAGACATGATCAAAATGGCTTGCATTGAGCTCCTTATAAAGAATTCTCATTCACCTTCAAGAAGCTTTTAGAAAATAATATTATTTTATTCCCAAGTGACTTAATGATATAATATTTATTTTAGTCACTTTATTAAACTAATTAAATATAAAGCTATCTTATGATATTAATTTATTGAGATAACTTTACAAATAATTAATTTAATATTTATTCCCTTATTTCTCCTATTTAGCCTTTGGGAATAAATAAAGGCTAAATGATCTCCGGGTGGCTACTGAGAAGGGGACATTACAGTCCTCCCTTCCCAAAATTGCTTGTCCCCAAGCAATTGCAAACTTGGATGTTGAAGAATCTTCTCTCCTTCCCAAGTGGCATCCTCTCCTAGCAAATCTCTCCATGTCACCAAATACTCTTTAACCACTTGATTCCTCAATCTCTTCTCCTAGGTATCAATTATCTTTTCAGGAATTAGGACCAAGTGTCCCTCCTCGTCCAACGGTGGCAACTCTGATGAAGATGTAACTTGTTGTCCAAGTGCCTTCTTGAGGCACGAAACATGAAACACATTATGAATCTTGTTGCTTTCTGACAGCTCCAACTCATAACCTACCTCCCCAACACGCCTGATGATCTTGTAGGGTCCATAAAACTTGGGTTTCAGTTTGTCCACGCCACTCTTCTTCAAAGAAGACTGTCTATAGGGCTACAAACGAAGGTAGACCAAGTCCCCCACCTCAAAACTGCACTCAACCCTGTGTCTATCTACATAAGTCTTTTGTTGATTCTATGCCACCTGCAAGTTGTCTTTGAGTGCTCTCAAGATGTCCTGGCTCTCCTAGATCCAATCCTTAGCCTTAGGAGCTCTGCTCTCCCCAAAAACCAAGTCCACGAATGAAGGTGCATCATATCCATACAATGCCCGAAAAGGAGACATCCCAATAGACATATGATAAGTGGTATTATAACAATACTCTCCCAAGTGCAATCACTTAATCCATGCCTTCTGTTGTCCTGAGATGTAGTTGCGCAAGTACCCCTCAACCCACTTATTCACAATCTTTGCCTGACCATCTGTCTGAGGATGGTAACTCGTGTTCGAAGTCAACTCAATACCTACCAACCTAAATAGTTCTTGCCAAAATGCACTCAAGAACCTACTATCCTTGTCACTGACTATGAATCTAGATAGCCCATGCAACCTGAAGATCTCTCTAAAGAACAACCCAACTACCTGTGGTGCCCTGTACTCTGTAGGTATAGCAAAGAAGTGAGCATACTTCGTCAACCGATCCACCACCACATAGATACAATCTCTCCCATGCACCTTAGGTAGACCTGTAATGAAGTCCATGGAAATACTCTCCCACTTCTGCTCTAGAATGGGCAAGGGCTGCAATAGACCAGCCGGATGTGTATGCTCGGACTTGTTCTGCTAGCAAGTCACACACTCCCTGACGTGTCTCAAAACATCCTCCTTGAGGCCCTTCCAAGAGAACCTCTCTTTGACCTATCTGTATGTCTTAAAATAGCCTTGATGGCCTGCTAGAGGAGTGTCATGTGAAGCCTGCAGTATCCTCTCCTTCAACTTAGACTCTGGCACCAAGTAGATCCTATCCTTGTAGAAGATTACATCATCCACAACCCAGTACCTATCATCATGTACTAGTCTGTCCATCACCTCGCATGCAAATTTATTCTTGGAGTACTCAACTAACAAGAGAGACTTCCAATCAGCTAAAATCTCTTAAAGTGAACAAGCGGCAGGCTTCTTGGAAAGGGCATCAACAACGACGTTCTTCTTCCCTTTTACATACTCTATATCAAAGTCATAGGCCTATATCTTACTGACCCATTTTTGCCGCCTCTCATTCAAATCTTTTTGCTCCAAGAAATACCTGAGACTATTGTGGTCGGTCCTCACCACAAACTTCCCTCCAGCCAAGTACTGCCTGAATTTCGCCAATGCATGCATTATGGCGAGCATCTCCTTATCATATATGGAGTAAAGTCTTCCAAGTCCCCTAAACTTGCGGCTCTCAAAAGCAATGAGGTGTTGGTTCTACATCAAGACCGCTCCTATGCCTTCACCTAATGGATCACACTCAAGAAAAAAAGGCTAGGTGAAGTCTAGAAGTGCTAAGACTGGGCAACTACTCATCACTTCCTTGAGCTTGTCAAAAGCTCGTTGTGCCTCATTTGACCAACTGAATGCACCTTTCTTAGTCAAGTCTATCAAAGGTGCTCCCAACTGTGAAAACCCTCTCACAAAGCATCTATAATAACTACACAATCCAAAGAATCCACGTAGCTCTGTGAGTGTCCTAGATGTTGGCCAATCGAGTATTGCCTGTATCTTTTCCTAGTGAACCTGTACCCCCTATGCACTGATCACATGCCCCAAGTACAAAATCTCCTTAAGGCCAAATTCACACTTCGGGGCCTTAGCATATAGTGACTGCTCCTCCATGATAGTCAAGACCTCATCCAACTGCCTCAAATGATCCTCCCAAGTCTTGCTATATATGAGCAGATCATCAAAGAATACCAAAAGAAACTTACACAACTGCTTATTGAAGATGTGGTTCATACAGGACTGAAACATAGCAGGTGTGTTTGTCAACCCAAATGGCATGACTACGAACTCATAGTGCCCATAGTGACATTGAAATGTTGTCTTATGTATATCCTGCTCTCTAACTCTAATCTGATGGTACCTTGAGCAAAGATCAATCTTGGAAAAGTATACCGCACCATGTAGCTCATCCAACAACTCATCGATCCTGGGTATCGGGTACCTGTTCTTGATAACCTTCTTGTTGAGAGCTCTATAATTCCTTGATTGCTTTCTCAATCTCACCCTTAAATTTCTTAGGATGACGATAGGAGGTGGTGATGACTGGTTTGGCCCCCTCTTCCAACTCAATGGTGTGCTCAAATCCTCGATCAGGTGGCCTCCCTGGAGGTATCTCTCCAAACACCCTGTCATACTTGCCCAATAGCTCCTGAATGTCAATATGATAAGGCTCCCTGAATTTGGGGTCTCTTTAGATGTGATCAAGCACTTTGCTGCCCATGCTATGTCACCATGTTGAAAGATGCTCTCCATGCGTTTAGCTGACACAACCTTTGGTGACCCAGTAGCCATGCCTCTAAGCACCACTCTCTTTCCATCTGTTGTTCTAAACTTGAGCTCCATGGTCTGAAAGTTCTGTGAATATTTCCCTAGTGAATGTAGCCACTGAATCCCAAGGATAGCATTTGTGTCACCTAAGTCCACCACATAGAAATCATCGAAGACTGTATAATTGCCCAATGTGATAGGAAATTGTGGAACCCTCCTCATGCATGACATGTTATACCCATCTGCCACCATCACATTAAAACCCTCAAAATCTTCTACTAGCAACCCCTGCTTTGCCACTAATGCAGCATCAATGAAGTTGTGGGTGGCCCCACTATCAATCAACACTGAGATACGATGTCCCTGCAAGGATCCTCTGACTCTGAAGGAATTGAATCTAGGAGTACTTGAAAAAGTAGCAATGGTGCTACTCTTACCCTTCTCTTGAGGCTGCTCCTCATCTGAGTTGTTGTCTTCACTACCCTGTGTTTGTTTATCATCATCACTATCCTCACTTTCTGATACAACCTCAATGAAGTGAACCTTGCCTTTACCTAGGCAATGGTGTCCAAGCTCCCAGTGCTCTCTACAATGATAGCATATTTTCTTTCTTCTACACTCCTCGTGATCCTCTTCCTCTTCTTTGCTCCTCTTGGGTCGTTCCTTATGAGCAAGCTTCTTGCCCTTTTTCTTATGTGAGGAAGAACTGTGAGGTGGATATTTGTTCTTCTAATTGCTTGAGAACTTGTTCTTTTGATTGCTAGACTCCATGTCTCTAGCTTTCTTGATTGCCTCCTACAATGAAGTAGGGTTGAGAGCTTTAACCCCACCTCTCAAGGGATGCATTAAGCCATCCATGAATAGAACCAACAACCTTCTTTCTGAGATATCGGTTACTAGAACAGCCAACCTTTGGAAATAACAATATAAGTATCCAATGACCCCCATTGTTTCAATTGAGCTAACTCCTTGAAATGGAGTTCAAGATCCTTGACATCGAACCTCTCAATCAACCTTTCAGTGGATTTTGCATAGAAGGTGATTTGGTCATGGCCCATTGCGACCAATCCGTGATGCCACCATTCATGCGCAACTCCATCTAAATGTATGGTAGCATATTTGATTGCTTCATCTTCGGGCATAGGATTTAGCTGAAAATAAGTATCAACTCTCTGCACCCAAGCTCGTGCTGATGTCTTCCCCGATCCATCAAAATAAGGAAAACTCAATTTGCCCACCTTCCTCCTGAGTTCATTGCGTTGCTCCTAGTTACCCCTGTCAGGTTTGCGTCTCATCCTCAAGTCTATGTAATCCCAGAGAGAAAAATCATGTTGCAAACCTGGACAAGCATCAAGCCAATCCTGTCTAAGTTGCTCCTGCAGCTCGATCAATGCGAGCTCATTATCTTCTCGTGGCTCTTCTCTATTTGGGAAGACCGGCATCATGGGTCTTGACCCTATTTGTGTAGCCCGATGGTTAGGAGTCCTGTTGTTGACTAAGTTGTCTCCATGTTCATTGTTTCCCCCATTCATATTGTTATTATTATTGAGCATATTTCTAGTCATAAGATCCATCATCTATGCTAATCTCCAATTTGTTGTCCTTTGCTCATCTAAATATGCCTTCATGAGCGCTTCACCTGATGGCTCTTCTCTTCTATGTTCTTCCCAACTTGGACTGCCACTTCTTTTGTCACCCATTGTGCTAGATGCATCCTCCTCAATGTTTTGTTGCCTTGCTGCTATTGCAGCTGATAAAGTATCCTACTCTAGATAGGGTTGGGGCCACTAATAATGCTTCTTTTTTTCTTCTCTTTCCATGTACCTCTGATGTCTATCACTCATGAACCCCTACAGGCTGGTAAAACAATAGCTTTGATACCATTGTAAGAAGCCTTGCCAAATCTGATCTAAATTTTCTGATTTTGAAGCTACGAAATTTCATCAAACACTTTGTTGGTAAACTCTTCAACTACTGTTTGTGGTTTCTTTTTGTATTTTCAATGCATATGATGATACCATAAATATAAAAGGCTTCTAATTGCAATGTTCTAAATACTGAAATGGAAAAGAGATGCAGTGCAATATTGATTTTGGTTTTTCCAATTCAATAAGATGATTCACTCATGCAAATTTACAGCTACAGCATAATGACATTATGACAAACGGTTGATATGCAATCTCAACTCATGTATATTGCTGCTCATGACAAGTTACATTCTTTGATAATGATTTACAATGAAGCAAAAGACCATGCCAACTAAACTCTATACAATGTAATTTCCAAATGAAATGCAACACAGTTGTTGTATGGCAGCGATACTATGATGATTGTTGTACCCAAACCAATTTTTTGCTTCATCAAGGCATTTTGCTTAAAAGAGTCTAAACCTTACTAAAATAATGTCAAAAAACAGGTTTTTGGGCAATATCAAGCATGGAGTTTGGTCAGTGTTGTGTCAGTCAAAGGTAGTATCTGTTGATCAGAACCTAAATCAAAGACTCAGAACGAGGAATTTCAAGATGGAGGAGCATTTCACAACAATTATACCTTTGCATAGTCATTTTAGTGACCAAGACAAAGATTTCAATGGTCAATTTATGAAGATTTCTCAGGCAAAAGCAAAATTGCGCCCCTATAGCCCAGGGGCGCCCTTCTCTTTGAAGGCCCATATTTTGTGGCATATGCTCATAAACACAGTCAATCTCTTTAGAATTACCCCAATTATCCGATGAGCTATCCTGCGAGGTTATCCGAGACTCATAACTCCGGTAACTGACGTAAGAAGCTGAGGATTCCAGAGGTTGCAGATTGCAGAAGCTTGTCACTCTTCAGCTTTTGCGCCCCTGTAGTTTAGGGGCGCCCTTCTCTAAGAGGGGCTAGATCCTGGCATTCCTGCCTGTTGATACATTTAATCTCTTCCTAATTGGTCTAGCTATCCGACGAGCTACCGAATGTAGACATCCGAGACCCAGAGCTCCAACAGTCAGGGCTAGAAGATGAGATTACAAGGAGACTTCATATCACAGAAAGTTCTCTAATGGTGAAATTGCGCCCCTATAGCTCAGGGGCGCCCTCCAAAATGACCCCTGAGATGATTGAAATTGCAGATCAGATCTTCCTGACATTTGTGCTACTCTAGTCTGGTTTCGCAACACACCAGTCAGCCTGTCAATCCGATATTCTGAAAGATCGTGGCAGAAATTCTACCAGGCACATAAATCAAAGGGTGGAGAATCATGAAATATTCACTGTAGCCTCTGTAGGCCAGGGGTGTCCAGCCTTTACACCTGTCAGATGGTGTTATTCGCTTTCGAAGTCTTCACGGGACTTGTGCGCAATTACTCCAGCTATCCAACGAGCCCAGCCGTCAGCCTCCGGGATTTGGCAAACGCTCGTACATGCGAGGTCTTTACAAAATACTCAAAAACAAAGACAGCTCAGAAAATGGCCGAGTCTGGTCGTATATTCCATCTTGGGAAAGGCGCCTTTCTCTTTAAGGTCTTAGAAGCAATTTTCTCGCTTCATCGCCTCTAGAGACGTCTCTTGTAGGTCCTTCTGGCTACGCGTTGAGACAGATGGTGCGCGAATCAGGTCACCCCAGCTCCCGATATCAGAGGTCAAAGTAGGGCATCTGGTTGAGTTGTCCTTTTGTCAAAATGGTGTTTGAGCCTTTTTAGGCCAGGGGCGCCCTTGCTTTTGGGGTCCTTAATACAGCTTTCAAGTGCATTGCATATATTCGTTGGATGCAGAATACTTCTAGTCACGCAGTGAGACTGTCATCTAGTCAGCAGGGTTCATCGTTTGTTGTCAGCAGTCATTTGAAGCATCAGATGGCAGTATGGAGAAACGGCCAAGTCTGGTGTCGTAAAATCATTTTAATCAAAGGCGCCTAATTTTTTGAGGTGTTAAATGATGGATTTTGCAGTAATGACTCCCAGCAGACATTTCTTCCTTGCTCTGCAGGCTTCGCAATAAATATTCCTGCTTAGTCTCAGCATCACCCGGTCACCCGGAAATCAGTGTTGAATATGGCCAGTTGTAACTTTGTAGTCAGCTACAAAGTAGGAAGTTAATAAAAAACGGAATATCTTGAGCAAATGGACGCCTATGAGGACAAATGAGGACTTTTCGAAATCAGTGAAGTTCACCGAATCCATCCAAGAGCTCAACGTGGTTTGTCAACTGATTAAAATAATATTAAATATTTATTTTTGCATATTTGAGCATTAATGGCGATTTTCTAAAATTGGCGCCTCTTTGTGCTGGATTTTCAAATTGCATGATGAATATTTTTATTATTATTTTTATTTTGGACTTTAGGTCAGTCTCAGTTCGAACTGGAGGGGTCCAATCAGAAGCTTTCTATTTCAGTCGAGGTTTTTAAATCTTGCAGTCAGCATTATGGTGTGAATTTTATTTATTTATTCATGGTGTCAATCATTAAACACTCATCCAGCTGAAAGAAATTCGTAATTCCTCAAGAGCAAAGGCGATTTTCTTCACAGGTTGGGCGATTTTATCAATTTTCAGTGGCGATAGCATCAAATAATTCCTTTTACAAGTGCAAGTTCACAATCATCAGCAAGTTTGAAGAACAGGGGGCGATTTTAACAGAAGAACATAGAAAAAACGTCTTTTCTCCTCTCTAATTCTCAAAATTCTCTCAGATTTCAATTCGCATGTTCTTGAAATTGGCAAATTTTGCCAAGTCTAATCATCTGGATCGTTTCTATATAGCTTCCTCGAATTAAATTAATGTGCTTGAATTTTTAGGAATTTTTAACTCGAGAACATCAGTTCTCGAGTTTCTAATTTTCTCAAATAAAAATTCTTTGCATGGTCGAGTAGAAGTCAGATTTTCGCATTTCTGACGTCCTGGGTTGTCTTAGAATCTTTTTCTGGACAAAACCCATATCTCATATTTTTTGCCGAAAATAACCTTTCGATAGGCTATTTTTAGCCTCAGTAGGCTATTTTTAGCTTTCCAGAAATCTTGACAGAACATAGTCGAGTTCACAATCAACGGGCGAGTTTTTCAAAATGTAGTACACTCAGCTCGAATACAGGACCAAATCAGTCCTTACTCACGACTTCATCAGGATAGTTGAGACGAATCTCCATAAGGTGCTGCCAGAGGCAGTCTTAGATCCAGTCAAAATAAGAGATTCGATTATTCAAAACATTCAGCAGTCTGGGTTATTAGAGGCCACTTCCATACCTATCTCCGCTCATTGTGTTGAGTTCGTGATGTCTTGTATTAAGCATTATAACTCTGCTACTCGTGAGATAGTGTCAGTAGATGAACGAGTTATTTGTAGTCTCAAGCCTCTAGACGTTGAAAGAAGTTTTGGTATCCCTCAACACCCAAACAATCTGGTTATTCCTATAGAGCAATGCGAGCATGCATTCAACGTTGATGTGGACAACTGCCAAAGCAAAATGGCAGAACGATGGTTAAAGCAAGCGAAGAAAAAATTGCCAAACAATGTGGATCACGGTGAGTACAAGGATGAGTACGCGATTCTAATTACACTCTTCAATCGTGTCTCAGGTCATTCACATGCAAATGTCTTCCAGCCTTGGATGTATTACATCATTGGTCGCATCATATGTGGGCAGGAGCATTATGACTGGGCATCCTTCATGAGGGATGTTATCCACAAGCAGATCACCGGTTTCTTGGTTGCCCACGAGTTTCACATGTGTTCTTACCTCGTGTACTCGATTGCCTATCAGGGTCAGTTCTGAGGGTTAAACACCGTTGGCATTCTCAGTGTTTAGAAAGTCTATCACTATTACGATCAGCTTGAGTTCACTAAGGCTGAACGTCACTTCAAGAGTGTTCACGAGGCTTTCTTGACTTATACAGTGAGAAATTTGGAGCGGGAGTTGCACGTTCGTATCTCGGCAGTTGCTAGAGCAGCAATGGATGGTTGGGCAGACTGGTTCATTCAGTTCCCGACATACACTTATATTTAAGTATATGGATTTACAGGAAATCCAACCATGCTTCCATGCTATCCTTCAGATAGAACAGTCTTTATGGAGTTCCTGAGGTAGTTGCATGATGTTCATCGTCATTTGCGTCGCAAGCATAAACCAGTTGCCAATTTTCCTTTTTAGTTTGGAATATATTGGTGCAAGACGGCAGTTGATGCCAAAACCGCAGGACAGGAGCTAGAGAGGTATCATCTCAACTATCCTGTTGAGGTAAGTGCCTATGATCCTTGGGATCATTACACAGCTCACCTCGGTGGTCGTGAATATCATAAGCCTTCTATGGAAGACTATTGGGAAAATTGCATGGACGACTTCGAGGTCCGCAAACATAGCTATGGACGCTTCTCTCTCTCACAGATTTTTGTATTCTTGTCAGAAGATGTGGGAGGTTTATCAGATGATGAGGGAGAAGTTCTTCCTCAGTTTTTCACAGAGCAAGTTGACACACAACCGCTGCCAGCAGTTGATTGGTACACCAAGGAGTACGCGACAGTAAAGGAGAGGTCAAGTAGAGTTATCCAAAACAGTATACTTTACCTCGACGGCAAGAAGACCAGGAGGGTAAGTGTGCCTAGAGCAGAACCGCCAGTGGTGGATCATTCGCTACCTTCCTCGTCGAAACCTAAACAGAAGAAGAGTAATCCTCCCAAGAAAGATCAAGCGCCAAAAAATTCAAAAGGCAAGGCGCTTGCTATTGATACACACACAGACCCTGTCAAACATACTGTCACAGAGCCAGTTCAAAGGCTAGTCCAGAGTCCACCAGTGCCTGATGTTCAACCTCAAGTTCCTACACCAGTTCCAGAGCAGTCACCAGTCCCGATTCATATTGAATTGGATTTAGACTCCGCATCTCGCAGCAGCTTATCTACATATTCACTCTCGTTAGAGCCTCCTGTTGCTAGTACATCCTTCCAGTAGCATTAGCCAAGACCAGTCTTGGATTGAAACTCAACTGGGAAGGAAGAGGAGGCAGCCATCCTATGTCCTTAATCATTCAAATTTTGATTAGGTTTACCAGGATGTGCCAGACAAGAGGATCAAGAACATGGTCCACGTGGAGAGGAATATTGATATGGAGATTGTTGTCGAGACTGCCATACCTCTGCAGGGGAAGAGTTTGGAAGAGTTGGAATCTCAGGACTTCGAGGTTATCACAGTCAACCTTGGTCGTAGCACACGCAAGACTCATGTTGATCTCCTACAGGTTGCTACAGACAGTGCTAGGGATAGAATGTTGAAGGACGGAGAAGACAAGGCAGCCCTCAAGGCTGAAATCAACAGCTTCGTCAGTACATTTCTAGCCTTGTACACAGGTCAAATGTTACCGCCACACTCCCACCGATGCTTGAGCCTCCAGCAGAACAAGGCCAACTTAATCATTTGGTCACATAGGCAAGCGTTTAGAGGAATGGGAGGAGTTCATTGCTAGAGGTCGTTCTATGCTTGCAGAGCTATATCAGTTGCGGTACAATGCACGAGAGCTCCGTCTACATCTCCAAGATGAGGAGCGAGATATGGCAATTAATAGACCCCGGGACGAGATTATGATTGCTCACCTGAGTATGGCATATGAATCAGTCACAGATGCAGAAGATAAAGAGGCTATCTACTCTTGGAAAACATAGTTGGTTTTCAAGTCAAAGATAGAGGAAACAATGGCGTCAGAGTTGGTTGAGAGTAGAGAGCACGTTACTAGTGCACTCCGGTTTGTGAGAACCTTAGTATCTCGCCTACCGTGCCGGTATCAGATTGAGGATGGTGCATATCTTGAGCTTACTGATGTACAGTCAGAGCTCCAAGCACTCGTTCATACTATTTTCAGTGGGGAAACCGTTGGCTGTAAGATTAATCAGCTTACAGTCATGTCGGCGTTGTTCGATGAGGCAACCAGGAGCAGAGGTGAACTTCAGTCCCAGATCACAGCTGGTGAGGACATGCTACGCAAGCATAGCATTCTTCGACAGAGTATCAGAGCTCCAGACAGTGATGTGGTTAACAATCTCGTTGAGGGATTGGTTGCTCGAGATCACGATCATTAGACTTCAGTTCCCACCTCTCAGGATAGACGTTATACACAGGAGTTAAACTTGGTGTCATCTTTTCAAGTTAACTCGTTGTCTCATCTCATGCATATCTATTATGGGATTAGCTTTATTCACTTGGAGTTGTATTTAGGGTTTACGTTAACTAATGGTAGTGTTCCAGTTAACTTGCTTTCAATAAGGACGTGCATGCTTGCACATTGTCCACATAGATTAGGGTTTTCGGTTAACTGATGGTAGCTTTCCATTAACTGTATAGTTTACTTTATTAGGGTTTAGCAATAAATCTTGCATGCATTGCAAGACTATAGTTGACTCAAGGTGATTTTAGGGTTCCCTACACCTTTTGATGTCTATAAATAAGAGCTTTTGCTCATTTGTACATAACTTTTGCGTGATAGCATACATATTGTGCCCACCTTGCCTGTTGTATTGCTATTTTGTATTTGTTCACAAACTTTTGCACGAGAGAGAAATATATGTTGTGCCTACCTTGCCTATAATATTGTTCGTTCTGTATTTGTTCATGAGTATTTACTATTACGATGAATTGTTATGCCACTTGGGTTTCATGCAATTATGATGGTGAATTCTTGCTTTAGTTAGATATAGTGGCTAGTTTGATCGTAGATTGTATGCGTGTCTCGCCTATGCAATTGATTGTCCTAGTTGGCTATCCTTCATGTTATGTGTTCAATAAACTCGTTCAGATTGAGTTGATAGGTGTGCTACCTTTCCTTCAAGTTGAGAATTTGTACTTGGTTATCGTGCGTTGTGTGTGAATAATAAACTTATTCAGATTGAGCTAATAGTTGTGCCACCTTGCCTTCAAGTTGAGAATCTGTACTCGGTTTATCGTGTGTTGTCGTTTCCAATAAGCCTATTCAGACAAGCAGATAGTTGTGCCACCTTGCCTTCACGTTGTGAGTCTGTACCCGGCTTATCGTTAGATAATCATCTCCGCTCCGTTTCCTCACGCTCTGAATTCTTGAGGGGATTGGATAGTTAAGTTACTTAGTTTTGTGTGTTGTAGTTAAGTCTTGCGAAACCATAAAATACTTAGCTGCAACGTATAGAGTTTTCGTGAAAGCCTTGTACCTCTTACAACTAAGACAAAAAAATAGGATATAGTTTAGTTTACTTTTCCCTTTTCAAGCATTTTTGTCAAGCACAACGAGGGAGCTTCCCCTCCTAATCTGAAGAGCACTCATTGCGTAGTGTGCATAGTTGTCTCTACCAACTTGCACTCCAAAGGTGTTAGTTGTTACGCCAACAATGATTAGATGTAATTACAAAACTGTTGTATAAGACAGTGATTTAATATGATGTAAAAATGACTCTAAAATGCAAATGATTACAATATTAAAAGAACCTGGATCAATGGCCAGCAATGCAGAAATCCAATCGATTCTTTCCTCAAAGTCGTCCTTTTGATGCTAAGAGGCAGCACTAATATTCCCTAATGGCATTCGACCTCTCTCCAAACAAAGTCGATGCACAAACTGACCTCTAAACTGAAAATCAAATTATATTTGATGTATACACAGCTGCGCCCAAAATGCCAATGTTCATCTTCCAAAATCGATTTCTTTAGAGCCAAGAAATTGTCGCAACATGAAGCAATCGATTAGATACAACTATAAATACTTTCTCCAATTTTCTTCACCAAGATCGTTCTCACAATGGCAGCCAATAACCTTCAGAAATTCTGCAATTATTCCTTTCAAAATCGACCTTCACCAATTCTTCAAAATTTGGAGTTAGACCATTAAATTTTGCTCAATTTGGAAGACTGAAATATCTCCCACTCAATTCTAGCTGGGGTTGATGTTGCACAACCGAAACCAGTACCCTAGAGTATTCAAACCCTTGGGCAATGCACGCACGCAAGCTCTTACCACACAGGTATGAAAATAGAATAACTCAAGACATGATCAAAATGGCTTGCATTGAGCTCCTTATAAAGAATTCTCATTCACCTTCAAGAAGCTTCTAGAAAATATTATTTTATTCCCAAGTGATTTAATAATACAATATTTATTTTAGTCACTTTATTAAACTAATTAAATATAAAGCTATCTTATGATATTAATTTATTGAGATAACTTTACAAATAATTAATTTAATATTTATTCTTTTATTTCTCTTATTTGGCCTTTGGGAATAAATAAAGGCTAAATGATCTCCGGGTGGCTACTAAGAAGGGGACATTACATTAGGCATGCATTCAAGTTAAAGTGAGATGTCTTAAAAAAAATAAAAGCAAAAAAAAGGTGTCAAAACTAGCCAGATTTGCTGCATTTTGCTCAAAGTTCACATGGGTTAGTTTTGGGTTTGCCTAGGTTCCTCTGTGACAAACCCACAAGCTTAAACACATTCCCTAGATGCATACCCACCCACACCACACTAGTATCCAGATTTGGAATAGATTGGACGCAAACCTAGCATCTCCTTGCAACAAACCAATAACATAGTCTGTTTTTATACTTTAAAATGTTAGTTTTTAAAATTTTAAGCATTTTATAGTTTACAAAGTTGCAAAGCCATTGTATAATTTATTTATTTTTAAATGGAATTAATATCAAATCTAAATGTTTCTTTTTTTTATTGTCTCTAAGTGCCCATCTCTTTTTTTATTGTCTCTAAGTACCCATCTCACATTTTTCTAAAAAAGGGTTATAGCAATACCCATCCTTGTTTCCCATACCAGTATCAGTCCACGTTTCCTCATAACTATGGTCACATGTGTTGATGTTAGAGGAGCAGCGTCGGGCTTCTACTTCTAGTCTAGATCCGCCCATGAAGATCAAATTAAATCATAGCCTATCGGCTATTTAATTTGATAAGGCGATCTTTATAAAGAGACATGTCTTTTATTAAATAACATTTAATATTTATTTATTATCATTGAGGCCAACTTACGTGTTACTTCACCACCCTTTGAAGAGGTACAATCCTTGAGGCCGACCTCCTACACAATCGGCGATTTTGTTGAAGAATCATATCTCCTCATTTGTGGCCGACCTTGTGCATTTGAAGAGACGCAACCCTTGAGTCCTCATCATCAAATAGTATATAATGGAGATGCCATTCGATCATTGTATAGATTCATTCACTTGTTCATCGATTATCATATTCATTCTTATTGTGCGAGGCAATTCATTGCAGTGATTGTGAGTTTCAAGGAAGATATACTTCATGTGCAAATCGTCATATTGAAGAGGCAGATCGATGTATTAAAGAGGCTGATCATAGCATTGAAGAAGGCTGAGTTTGCTATCAACAAATAGCATTATACTGTTTCTGTGTTAGCATCAGGTTATGGTGCTATTCTTGGCCTCATCATTGGCCTCTTTGTAAATGAGACAATTGTTGATATTCAATATATAAGAGAGATCTTTGTTGCTAGGTTTTTCTCCCTCAAGTGGAGGGTTTTCCCAGGGTATATGTTGTGTTTAATGTGTCTGATTTTGAATTAAATTCTAAGTTTTATATGTGATCATAAAAACTAACATGGTATCAGAGCGGGTTTTGTGTGAAGATCCGATCAGATTTGTGAAAGAATTTAAGTGATCAATTTGTTATACTGACTGGTGGTCGTGTTCATTACCTTTGGTCAATGTTATTGTCGTTGATGGAGGCAAAGCTTCAGATAGAGGAGTCGGGAGTCTCTAACCTTGATTGGTAGAAATAAGATCTGAAGGCTCGACATTGAAATCAGACGCATGGGCAAGTTCTTGGATGCCGATATTGGGAGCAATCACGAAGGCATATCATCTCTGATCTGAGAATCGAAATACAACTCTGAGCCACAGCTGTTCAGCCGTATCACCTTTTCAGTGATTCGTGTGCAGTGTCATTGTCAGGATCATGCCATATGGCCGCCGGCTGTATCAGTCATTTTTCCTTGCACGAATCTGATATTCACATCAATGAGAACTTGATGGAAAGCCTATCTCTTGAGCAGAAGCAAGAATGGGAGTCATGTTGTTTTGATTTGTATTGAAAAGCTGTGTGTGTGGCGTTGATTATGGTATTGCATAGAGTTGCAGATATATGTGTTGTGTAAAGGCATTCGTTAGCATGGCTATTATAAAGAGAGGGGTCCATATCTAATATGTCTTGCGAGCTATATAAAAGATAGTTTGGAAGTTACTCTGATTCTGAGTTAAGATGAGCCTTTGAGAGGAGAAACAATTCTCTGTGCAATTTGAAGATTGTGGTGTACCAACAGAAAGAGATAAGTATTTTTTGTTTGTACCCTTGAAATCATTTTCTTCTAGGCTGAAATTTAGTTTGCTGAGTTGTGCAAATCTGACATCGTTTATTTTCATGTGTGTAGTAAAGATCGTGTTGTCTTTCTCTTGAATAGTGATCCCTGGATGAGATCCTTTGGAGACACCTTTCATTTAGTGTGAGATGTTCATGCTCGTTGTGAAAATTTCTAAGGGTGACTCAGAGATGAAAAGAGAACTACAATCTCGATTGTGATTGGTTGATCACATCGATACCATTCTCTTTGTGCATGGACTATGATGATGCCTTGAGAGGCCTGATCCTATATGTTGGCTGCATAATGCATCTAAGAAATTTGAGTTGAGCAGATTATCTTTTGTTGTGCTGAGATTAGCATTCTCGAGTGGAGTAAAAGATGGAAGAAAGATATTTCAGAATTCAATAAAGATAAGTTTCGTTATCTCTTTATTTTGATCTTTTGATATTTGCTACTTATAGGTTGATTCCTATATATAAACTATTAAGAGATAAGTACTTCATGTTTTGATTAATGTTCATGAATCTTTTATGTGCTATAACATTGGGATAGTGAATCTTATATGCTTCTAGCTTTGGTACTTCTCCTTGAAGATGGTTTTATAAATTGTTAGTAATCTCTCTCTATAACGCTTCCAAGACGGATCAAGGAGCAAGAAGGTAATGAGAGATTGCACAAGGAGGAAAAGCTTCAGGCATCCTGTGAGGAAGTCATGCCCACCAAAGAAATGATCAAGCATGGAGTCACTACTTGCAGCCATGGGACTAAGTTGGTGGCTGGAGACATCTTTTGAAGAGAAAGAACCTATTCAAGTTGTCATTACTTCGAAGAGGGAGTTAAAATCCGAGGATCAAAGGTTCGAGTTGAGAGTTTGTCTGAGAAAAGAATTGAGATTCTGTCAAACAGAGGGATTTCACTTCCAAAGGTTTTCTTTGCAATCTCTGAGGCAAGGATCAAGAGGGAGTTATGTGACTCACTGAGATGAAGTGTAGGTTGCAGTATTTCAAGGCCAATGCTAAAGTCCTTGGAAGACCTCTTCAGCTGCTGAGAACAGAACTGCACAAAATAATCTATCTAGATTTGTCATTGGTAGCTCTGCAAACCTATTCAGAATAGAGTGATCTAGGATGAGGTTGAGGAGGACAATCCTAAACTCTCTACAATATCAGAGGTGTGCGCTGGAAAACATTTCTCAGGCAAGCGTTGCAAGCAATCTTGGACGAAGAGGTCAGAAGATTGATGCAAGTACTTGAAGATTCAGAGGGAGCCTACTGAACCTGAAGAAGATGATGATCTAGTTAATCTTGGTTCTTTATGTTGATTTATTTCTTACTGGAGAAGATCACCTCATTATCAAATGCAAGAAGGAGCTAGCTTCTGAATTTGAAATGAAGGATCTTGGTACATGCTTACTTCCTTGGTTTGGAAGTATGGCAAAGGCCTAATGAGATGTTTTTGAGCCAAGGGAAGCATACATTAGACATCTTGAAGAGATTTGGTATGATGGATTGCAAATCCATGTCTACACCTATAGAGACCAACTTGCAAAAGCTAAAAGAGGCTACAGCTAGTTCAGATCTGGTGGATCCTACTATGTACAGGCAGTTGATTGGATTGTTGATGTATCTAGTCAATACTAGACCAGATATTTGCTATGCAATGAGTGCACTTAGTCAGTTCATGTGTGAACCAAGGAAAATACATCTAGTTGCAGCGAAGCATATCTTGAGATATTTGCGTGGCACAGTTGGGTATGGCTTGAGATATTCTTCTGGTGTCTTCTTGAAGCTACATGGATATACTAATTCTGATTGGGCAGGGTGTGTTGCTAATCAGAAGAGCACCTCTGGATGTTGCTTCAGTTTGGGGTTTGTGATGATATCCCGGTGTAGCAGGAAGCAGCCTTCAATGGCACTAAGCACCGCAGAGGCCGAGAATATTGCAGCTTGTGTGGCAGCTCGAGAAGTAGTGTGGCTTCGGAAGCTCCTTGCAGGATTTGTTTGGACAATCGTTGGAGCCGACTGTCATTCATTGTGATAATCAAATCTGTGTGAAGCTTTTTGTCAATCCAGTGTTTCATGACAGAACTAAACATGTTGAGATCAAATACCACTATATCAGAAATATGGTATTGAGGAAAGCAATCCAGTTGAAGTACATTAGCACTAATGAGCAGGCGATAGATATTCTCACCAAGCCTATCTCCAGAGAAAAGTTTGTGTACTTTCGAGACAAGCTTGGTATTGTGGAGAATGAAGCCCTAGCTAAGAGGGAGACTCAACATCGGTGATCTTCTGTGATTTGCTTTAATGCATTTCTCTCTGTGAGAGGAATTTGAAGTGCAAGCCCTTGTTAATGTGTTTCTCTCTGTGAGAGAGATTTGAGGTGCAAGCCCTTGTCTAATGCATTTCTCTCTGTGAGAGAGATTTGATGTGTAAGCCCTTGTTTCCACCCTCTGGGAGTAGCCATGGTGGATGTCATGTGTGTGACTCCATGACATACATCACGTGAGAGAGTCCGTGATGATTTTATTGTACTTGTGCTTTTCACCCTCTGGGAGTAGCCATGGTGAACCTCACGATGAGGTGACGACATCACGTTGAGTGATTCCGTGATGGGCACTTGTGCACATTTACCATTCATGGGAGTAGCCATGATGGTTGATATCACGATGAGGTGATATGTTTCTTTTCCACATATGGGAGTAGCCATAGTGGTTGACATCACGATGAGGTTATATGTTTTCCTTCCACATATGTGAGTAGCCATTGTGGTTGACATCACGATGAGGTGATATGTCTTATGCAGCTAGAAGTATCCTCCCTAGCTGAGAGGGAGTGTTGATGTTAGAGGAGCAGTGTCAGGCTTCTACTTCCAGTCCAGATCTGCCCATGAAGATCAAATTAAATCATAGCCTATCGGCCATTTAATTCGATAAGGCGATTTTGATAAAGAGACACGTCTTTTATTAAATAACATTTAATATTTATTTATTATCATTGAGGCCAACTTATGTGTTACTTCACCACCCTTTGAAGAGGTACAATCCTTGAGGCCGACCTCCTACACAATCGGCGATTTTGTTGAAGAATCATATCTCCTCATTCGTGGCCGACCTTGTGCATTTGAAGAGACACAACCCTTGAGTCCTCATCATCGAATAGTATATAATGGAGATGCCATTCGATCATTGTATAGATTCATTCACTTGTTCATCAATTATCATATTCATCCTTATTGTGTGAGGCAATTCATTGCAGTGACTGAGTTTCAAGGAAGATATACTTCATGTGCAGATCGTCATATTGAAGAGGCAGATCAATATATTAAAGAGGCTGATCATAGCATTGAAAAAGGCTGAGTTTGCTATCAGCAAATAGCATTATACTGTTTCTGTGTTAGCATCAGGTTGTGGTGCTATTCTTGGCCTCATCATTGGCCTCTTTGTAAATGAGACAATTGTTGATATTCAATATATAAGAGAGATCTTTGTTGCTGGGTTTTTCTCCCTCAAGTGGAGGGTTTTCTCAGGGTATATGCTGTGTTTAATGTGTCTGATTTTGAATTAAATTCTGAGTTTTATATCTGATCATAAAAACTAACATGATGCTATATTCTAAATAGATAGTGTTCTTATCATGCATGTTGATTGAGAAAATAGAACAGTCATGCAACATTGCAAACTATCAAAAGAATGTGAGTTTTGATCTAACATAACTAATTACATTATAGCGGAAAAAATTAGAAATCAATTATTACAAAGACATTTAGAACATAACATCTTCATTGTTATCAGAAAGAATAAATTCAATATGGACTACATAACTTTCCCTGCATCCTCCAATCCAAAAGAGTGTCTATAGTTGAAAAGGCAATGGAACATTTGTACTCAAAAGAAAGTTGCTTTTACCATCAAAGGCTGGCAGATCTCAAAAAGAGAGCTTTCAATGATAAGAATATCTAACCTACTTCAACAAGCTCAATGTCTGGAAAGGAAAATACCAATATAAACTTCTAAATAAAAGAACCTATAAGAAACAATAAACTGATTGTTCTAACAACAGAAGAAGATAAGCTAGTTAACCCACATAGAACAACTTAACCATTTTTACCAAAGAACCAATAAAGTGTACACAAGAAATGTATTATATATTGTGTGAAAAAAAAATGCACCTGGATTTTGTCAAAATGCAACTGAGAATTTGCATGAAATGAACTTGGAAGCATTCCCATAGTTCCTTAATGGCCAAAGCACTTGAATATCCATTGGCCATTATGTGAGAATTTTCTCTATTGCACACCAAATAAGATGGACCTCTAAAATTCAAACCTTCTTTCTCAGCTGCAGAAATAAGAAAAGGGAGCTGTCCCGAACCTTCAACTGTACTAGAAATTTTACAGACATGATATCTTTTCTGCAAATAGCAAACACGATAGACATTAAAATGGTTTGCAACTTTGCATTTCAAATACATTCACTGAATTACATTCTTTGCAAAGATGGAACTGCTATATTCCATATTCAATTTGAGTAGCATACAAAAGACTCTTTTTATTGTCGGTGTCTCAAAGACCTTCCACTTAGCAACAGAAATCCACAGAACAAAGGTACATAAAAGACTATTGCCATCCTTTACTGTATAATTCTATAGATATCAGAGGATTCAAACTTCCAAAGTCTCCATTATCTAGATATTTTATCAAGATTCTCAATATTTAATTTATATTTAGTCTTTTGGTATGCATTTTTTTATTTCAGATGCCTATAATTGATTGTATATAAATTATAATTGTTATACAGTGAATGCAAGTATAAATAATGGCCTAGAGTCTTAGATATGAACTTTGGAGTATGAATAAAGAAGATACCTCTAAGCAAAGACTCTTCTAGATATCTTTGTAATCAACCTTAATAGTAATCTTGACACATGAGCATGCAGGTTTGCACACATGCACATACACATAATGGTTCAAAATCAAGTTGGTATATGTATGTCTATTTCATGTTTGCATAGGCCACAATAGTGCAACAGACCCTTTAAAGCATCGGATTGATGGTGGAGAACGTCACATTAATGCTGTGGATTTCCACGTATATGAGTTTCATGTCTGGTTTCATGTTCAAAGAAAGTAAAAGGGGGTTACATATCTAAAGATATCACTATGGCTTATCAGCTGCAAACTCATCACATAGAAATTGGGAAAAGACCATCATTGGTGTTATTGTAGGCTTCATCACTTACAAGGTTTATGAATAGCCAAGTTCTTAAAGGAAAAAAGAAGCAAAATAACCAGTGGAAAAATAGTGTAAATCTTAGTTCATGAAAGAAATATAAGGAAAACGCTATTAGAATTGTGAAAAAACACAAAACCACAAGCCACAAGATCAAACAACAAACAAATACACCTTCCACACAAGAGATCTGCAAACAATATGTGCAATATTCCTCAACAAGAAAAAGCTATAGAAGCAAGAGACTATCAAAAAGATATGAAAGCTCGAGAGATAATTACAATGAGGGTTGAGTGCTATATAAGAGCAAAATCCTAAAAGCATAAAAGCACTCCTAAGTTTAGCTTAAGCAATTGAGAATAAATTAGACTAAAAATTAATTAAAGATTAATTAATTATTAGCTAATGCATGATTACTCTAACATTGGACGTTTTAGCTCTTGGAAGCTTTTAACATTGTGATGGTTTTTTGAGCTTCCAACAGGGGTTACTATTTTTAGTAGCTTGCTATCAGGGATAACTTTAACCCCCCCCCCCTGGCGAAGAAGTAAAATCATGGTGAATCTTGTATACTTCCGGATAAAAATATTAATTTTATTCGTGATTTTTTTCGTTTTTTGGGAAAAAAAAATAATCCCAATTGGCGAATCTTTTCTAATCGCTAGAAGCCTATGGAAAATCCTATCGAATTGCAAATTTTTTTAAACCAATAAAATATTTTCATTGGCAATTAAAAACTTTTTTCAAACCAATAAAATAATTCCATTCGTGAATTAAACCTGTTTTCAAAACAAAAAACAAAATTTGTTGGTGATTAAAACTTTTTTTCAAACCAAAAAAATATTTTCATTGGCGAATTAAACCTATTTTCAAATGAATAAGAAAAAACATTGGCAAATTAAACATAATCTCAAACTAATAAAAAAAATTCAGTGGCGAAATAAACGGATATGCCAATAAAAAATCATTGCGTGGTTGGCGAAAATATCAAATGCTACAATTACATATTGTTTTATTCCGAGACAAATTTTCCGCACATTCAAATTCCTTCATAAAGTGTCCGGAATGGGGACAAGTGTCAACATATTTATTATGTCTAAAGCCAAATGTCAGCGCAAATTAATATAACCCACCGTTCGATGAATTTTCGATGGATGGTTGTAGTTGCATTCCGGAAGTAAATCTCTGAAGAACTAGACTTGTGAATTGAAACCTTTGGAATAACACTAGAACCGTTAGATGAGGACACGTGGCGAGATCACAGCCCATTGTTCCTTACCTTCATATCGCTCATCACGGTAATCAAAATAAACAACGAAACTTTGCTACGATGGCTCTATATAAAGGAGTGATACACGAACTTAAGTGGCAGAAATATGTACGTGCATAAAGTTTGTTTTAAAAGAGGGACCGCCTAGGAAGAACATAAGACCGAGGCTTAAAAGCTTAAGAACTTTCTACGCAAAGGATGTAAAGGCCAAACAAGGCCGAATTATCAACCTTATAAAATAATTGAATCCCCGGACCAAAGTAATGAAGGAAATGTGTGTGAAGGATATTCCATATGTCTGTAGCCAGATGTCAGTGCAAATCAATATAACCACAACTATCCGATGAATTTTCGATGGACGGTTGTAGTTGCATTCCAGAAGGAAATGTCTAAAGCTCTAGTCTTGCGAATTCAAACCTTTGAAATAACACTAGAACTGTTAAATTTCCAAAAATCAATGATTGACATTTTAATATTTTTTAAATGATTTAAAGTCATGACTCAATTTTTCGAAATAATATTGTCACATCAACTTATCAAGTGATGAACTAAATGTTAAGTGTTGAGTATTTGATGTCATTGTCTTCATTCTAACTTCTATATATACTTCACCAACTTGATGTTCTCCATATCATTTATAATATATTTAAAGAAGACACAGAGAATGACATTTGTTTTCACTTACGGCTTTTACGCTTGAAGAAAACCCTAATTCTGATCGCCTTGAACTCTGGAACACTCGCTTCGATCTCCTGGGTGCTTTAAAACTTGTTTGAAATTTTCAATTATGCAAAAAAGCAATCTTTTATGTGCCTTAGGATCGGATTTGGGTAGCTCTACATGTCATTTCCACCATTACTGCTCGCTCACGTGAAGCAGAACAGCTCCCATATCCACATCTTCGATTTTGAATGTCAACCGTTGATCGCTTCGTGAGATGGCCCGTTGGACGACTTAGATTGAGTCAACAAAGTTTGAATTCTTGTCACCTTCGCTCACCTATCCTGTGCCAATAATATTTTGCCACCTAGAGTGCTGACTCATTTATTCTACGGGCTCCACCTTCTTTTCGAGCGACAGGAGAATCCACGTGTCGATCACCCGCTAGCCCTGCTGCTTTTCATAAAACATTATTTTATTCATGCAAGGCTGGCGGGGAACAGTTGAGATTTAATCTCAACAATGCATCTCGGTCGTCGGTTCAGAACCTATGGTGTCGGATATGTAAATGGAGACCGGGCCCCACGCCTACAACAACACACATCTTCAGCCCGCTAACCCCTCTGCTTTTTAGAAAACATTATTTTAATCCTACAAGGGCAATGGGGAACGGCTAAGATCAATTTCTTAGATCCAACCGTCAGCAAATCTGCACATGCGGAAAAGGTTAGTCATAAAAAAGGGGACCGACTAGGTCGACGGGACCAAGACCCATGGGATTAAGGACTTAAGACTTAAGCCATTTTAACGGGAAATATTTCGCCTGACTTAGGAAATATTAAAGCGATGGTATAACATGTGATGACCGACAAACCTAGACCACAAGGCCGATGACAACACCCATCTGATGGCTTAAGTCGTGACTCAAATGACCTACAACCGGGTATAACAAGTCAACGAAGGAATAGAACGCCTAAGGAAAAAGACCATGAAATTTGAAACGAGGGGTTTTGAACCAAAACCCTAAACCCTACTCTAGGGCACAGAATGCAAAGGATAATGAGATTTGTTTTTCAGAAACCATAGTAATCGTTGATTTGAACACCTTTAGTCATCGGTGCCTTCGAGCAGTGGTAGGACCCGCCAAAAGGGTGTCCAAATGTCGCATGCCCGCTATCCCATCGGCTCCTTAATTTGATTAATTTAATCCCTCGGAATGGAGGGGAACCAATAGAAAGCAGTCAATGGGACCCGCCAAGCATAACAAAGGATTTTAATAAGCACGTGCACTTATTACATGACTTAAAATGGGCCGCATACCTAGATTTATAACATGAACGATATTGAGTGAATATTAAAACCCAAACTTAGGGAAAGAACAAGAATTAAAGAATTTTATGACCCGCACAAGACAAGGAAAGATTTATAAGGATTCTACAAGTAGCAACTGGGAACACTAGGCTCAAGGGGCCGGTGAGTAAACGGACGCAAAGGCATAAGATATGACTTCAGAGACCGGGAAAGGGTAAAACCCGGTCAACTTCGAATTAGATTATTAGAATGTAGGTAAAAAGAAAAGACACTATAATATCTTTAATTTTCAATATAATATCGACCTATCTTGCTCTACGGTATTGTATTTGGTGGTACTTGTAAAATCCATGGCCATTTTGTCAAAATTTTGAGTCTCCTGAGGGCTAGGGTTCACTTTTAATGCACTAGGGTTTTGTCTTAGGGTTTAAAATCCCTCGAGCCTTCATCGTTTTCCAAAACCCTCCTTAAGTTCTAGTTTTATCCTATTTCGTCGTTGGCATCTTGCGCCTACTTAGCCTTGTCCCTTTAAGTCACGACCTTATGTCATTGGCTCGTTGTTTGCCTAGTCGCAACCCCTTCTAATATTTTGTCATATTCTTAAGTCATGGGATTCCAAGTTTTTCTAACCTATGTCGTGGGGTTCTAGAATTTCGTAACCTCCCAACTTAGCGACTTAGCTAATGGAGCAATAAGGAGGAAGGACGAGGGTTTTCTTTGTTATTGGCAAGTCGCGGGTTTTCATAAATTCGTAACCTCCGACAAGAGGTTTTGAGGTTCAGGTTTTTAGCGACTTGGCGATCTCTTTGTTATTGGTGATTGCAGGTCACATAAGTTACAACTTATGTCTTTGAAGTCATGGTTATGACCGGCCCCTTGTCTTTTCAGTCGCCACCCCTTTTAAAATATTTAATCTTTTTCAAAAGCCTTATTATTTTTCATCCCCTAAGTCTTATGTCCTAAGGCGGCCCCCTTTCCAAGTCATGACTTATACGCATGTGCGTATTAACTCTTTAAGTGTGCAGGTGGGCCCTTGATCGAACGGTGGATATTATGCCCGTTGCGTTGAGTTCATCTCAGACGCTCCCTGCTAACCCTACAGGAATAAAATATTGTTTTCTGAAAAGCAACGGGGTGAGCGGGCCGGTGACGCGTGTCTCTGGTGGGAGGACGGACGATGCGGTAGATGTTGATGGTGATCGAGCGGCCCAAATTTAAGGTGGTCTAAATCTAACAGTCAAGTTTTAAAGTTATGGACAGTGAGCGATAGGCGTTGGATCTTGGCGCGAGTAGAATAAATTGACAGCCAAAATTCAAGGTGTGATTTCCCAACGGTTAGTTGCTCCTATTTGCAGGTACAGACTATGCAGTAATGGTGCATTTGTTTCTCAACTACCAAATCGACTTAAAATGGCTTCAGATCACATTCTTGCACTTCTTCCAAGGCCGAAGTGATTGTTGAGCGGCGCCATTTATTTCCTGAAGTGTTGCAGTGGTTATATTCTTTGTCAAGGTATGTTCTCCTTGATTTTGATTGCAGATTTCCCAGGGGTGCCATGCCTGTTTTTAGAATGCCATTAATGTTGGAGTGTGCTCGAGGTGTCAGGGGCATTCATGTCTGGTTGCTGCATCATTTTGGGGGGAAATTCTCTACGGACTACAGTTTGATCTGGGTGCTTTGGTCCAAAACCCTAGTTTGGTTAGGGTTAGCAATTTCAAATTCAAACTTGAGTTATGCCTGCACTATAAAGGAAAATTTTGTGTATTTTGTTGGGGTTCCATCCTCTCTAAATTTTGTAAGTCTTTCGTCTTAGTCTGTATAGTGTTTTTCACATCTAGAAAGGAGATGTAATGTTTGCTCTGTAATAACAATAGATGACCCGAATGTTCATTGCATTTTTGCTCTTAAATATTGTATCAGCTCTATCATCCTCTCCGATTTTGTACTCACTATCTTTGAATCAATATAATCAAGGATTGTTTTTGGTTCTCAATTACATTTGCTGATCTTGAATGTTTGATTTGTTAGTTTTTGTTCAAGGAGCAAAGTAATTTCTTTCAAGTCATATGTTAAGGCGGTGATGATGCAATAGGGATTTCAAAGAAGTTTGATAGTTCTGTTCTTTTGTTGGTTTCTTGCTGTAAGGCAACAAGTTTATAAGAAGCCAGGGTGGGTCTATTGTAGGAGTGTTACTTCATTTCTAGACTCCGTGTGGATAAGGCGTTGGTTAGTCTATGTTCATAAGCCTAAGTTTGAGGTGGATCCAATTTCAATTCAAATGAGAACTTTTCTAATTTCTTGTATTTGCTTTTATGTTTATTTCCATACTACCATAAGATATTGAAGACAAGGGAGAGTTGTGTAGATGATTTAGCCCATTGAAAGCTCTCCATCATTGTAGTATGATGACTTGCCTTAATGTATAGGGATACCCACCTTGGTCCTGCAAAGCCTAAAATGCAAAGGAGAGGCTTGCCAATCAATCATCTCCTATTCGTTGGCCACTAACCTAGGGTCTCTAAGTATAAGGAGTAGCTACCCTTTAGGAGATGCTAGACCATCAGTTGGAAACACCAACAATATTCACTATCATCTGACTCAAAATAATCAACGGTTATCTATAAGTTATGGATGTTGAACTGTTAGCTTTTGTTCAAGGAATGGATTAATATTCCTCTCAGTTATTTATCAAAGATTGTGTGAATGGCAATGCAATAGGAATTTATAAGTAGTGTGATATCTGTTGTTCTTTAAAAATGATGCAGAACCACATATCAAACTCAATACCATGGAATATAATATCAAATATAATTGTATAAAATATCACAATTTCATGGAATACAATATAAAATATCATCAACTACAGTTTGGAATATGATTCATGAAGTGCAATATAAAATAAAATATCATGAAGTGCAATGATTCACAATTTGATGGAATACAATATAAAATATCATCAACTATAGTTTGGAACAATGGAAACTGATTCATGAAGTGCAGTATAAATACCTAAAAGCTGCTAATTCACTTCCATTTCCCAAATGGAGTCAGGGTCCTAAAACTGACGTTCATCTTGAGATAAAGTAAAAGAGTCATCTAGATTCTGAGTCTGCTCTTCATTTTCTTCGGCCTACATCTCAAATTCAACATTCATTGTGTCACTGTCAGTGTCATTTGTCCCATTGCCACTACCACTGCCACCAGTACCAGCGTTTGGAATTGGAGTGTTGCACCACCCAGTCCCTCTTCTTTCACATGCGGACCTCCAGATTGTGAGTGCCCTTTCAAAAGGAAAATTTTTGACATTATACGCAGTTCCTTTCATCCTCAAACAATTTTCCAAATTCTTGTCTAGTTTGTTTCTTAACTTTGATTTCAAAAACGCCAATGGACTGAAAACTCTCTCATCCTCCACCAACCACAATATCATTATTTGACATAAATCAACAAGTTTGAAATGTTTTGATATCGTACCATGCAATATTTCACTTTGACCTAAGTTTGTCCAAACCTTTGTTATTGATCCCGATTCAAAGGCCTTCTCCTTGCCCATGGAATCATACTCGTCCCTCATAGCTATTGAAAAATTCTTACATTGTTGTCTAAGCTTATCTTCATTTAAAATTCCTTCTATTGTCTGCTCATTGTTACACTTTTTCAAAAATTGTTCAATCAAGATTTTTACTTTATCATGAAAATATTTTTTTGGGTTATCTCAGTTTACCCAAAATTGAGGATACACAATACCCATTGCTTCAAGTATTTCATGTTGAGGGAATCTTTCACGAATCTTTGAGGAAAGAGATTTTGCAATTTCCTTCAAATTATCACTAACAGATTTAACAATGTCGTTAAAATCTCCCTCATTAACAGCTACTTCTCTGCTAGAGCGCCTGGCTGTCTTACAATGGTACATTGGTATCTCATATCCACGTACATAGATACATAAGTGCCCACTTGTATTAAACTATAAATAATTATCAGGATTATTCAAATCAATAATTTTCTGCCACATGAAATAATTTGGGCTTTCTTCACAAGATTGTTCATTTCATCCAGCATGGGGAGAAGACTAGCTAAAGTCAAGAGCGTCTCTATATCGCTTAACCTATGTAAGAGGTCAATCGCTTTGTCTACTGTGTTGCGACGCTCATACATTACTCCAATCAAGGATTGATATTCTGAAAGAACTCGTTATGCTAGTCCATGCAGGGAGATCCATCTGGTATCAACATCCTCGAGAAGCTTGTTTCCTTGTGTTAATCCCTTAGCAAAATTTTGAAATTCTGTGAAATATTTGGGACATCGGCAAAAGTATGTGTAGATCTTGTGGACTAGATTTTCAACTTTTGATACTGTAGGAAACTTGCTTACAATTTTGAATGCTAAATTCATTCTGTGGGCCATGCAATGAATGTCAAGCGTGTATGGTGCACAAATAGTTTGTAACTTTGTGCAAACACCACTCCTTTGACCTTGCATCACTACAATTCCATTAGCTCCTACACACACCAACTTTTTGGCAATTGTCAACTCATCCATACCTACAATTTCATTCAAAGATTTCTTGACTAGTTCAAACAGATTTTGCGATGTTGAATTGTCCTTCATTTTATGAACACAGAGAAGATGAGCTTGGTGAACATGTTGTTTTACAGTATACAAATGCATAAAAACCCAAGAAGTATTGTCTACCACAGTAACTTCATCTAAAGATAATGCAATGAAGTTTGACTCTTTTACTTTCTCCTTTAAATCTTCTTTTTCCACTGCAGCAAGACAGTTTGCCCATTCCCATCCAGCGTTTACTGACCAATGTGAGAAAGGAAAGTGAGGAACACCCAAAAAAGATAATAAATTACAATATTCTAGGTAGTCTGTCATAGGACGCCCTCTGGACAAAATATGAAAAAACAACACTCATCTAAACAGTTTTTGACAGATTTGCTCCTTCCATTGCTTTTCCAAATTGAGCCTCAAGTGTACCTTGACATGTAGCAAGCTTCGACATTCTTTGCTTATGCTCTTCATATTCTGCGGCATACTTAACATGAAGACATTCTTCCTTTCATTTCCATTGTATGACTAATTGTTCCTTTTCGTCTATGATTTGTTTTTCATAAACTTTACCGATATGCTTTTCTATAGTGTCAAACTTTAGCTGCAACTTCTTGTCTCTTCTACATTTCCAAATACAAATCGTACATATGCATTTTGTTGCACTTTCAACATCGTTTGCTTTCCCCACTAGTACAATGAATGGGTACTTTGACAGCCAACCAAGTTGAAAATTCCTTGTCATTTCCCACTTGCGCGCCATTTTTTATTTGCCTTCTCTTTTCTTGCTACCAACATCATCCTGATCCAAATCAATTATCTCATTCTGGCTAACCAGGGTATCCCTTGGAACATCTGTTGCGGTATTGCCATCCTCATTTGATACATTTAACTCAATGACAATCTCACCTTGACATTCTGATGGTGATAAGGTATTGTGAATGCCTTCTTCATTAATATTTGGTGGAAGAGTTGATGATGTAGCTCCATCTTGATCTGATGGATCAGAAGCATTGCCAATTCCAAAGTAAGACTGTATGGTACCTCTACGTTTTGGGCGTTTTGATGGCCTCCTAGTCCCTTCACCACCCTGAGGAGTCTTACCCTTGCTACTCGACATATTGATCTCTCACTTCGAATAAAAGCTGGAAAAAAATGTTGCCTTGTTTAAGGACAAAGAATATAGATCCCATTCTCTACTCAATATCATCTTTAAGATTGAAGCAAGAATGGGAAAGAGATAAAGAAATCTTATAACTAATAACACTATGAAGAAATGATCACTCACCTTTAAGTCTATGTTTTCAACTTTTGTTGACTTCAAAATTGAGAACTGAACAAAATGTGTAAGAATAAATGACAGTTTCGATTGTATTTATATCAATCCATATTTGGCGAATTCCGCGGGATTTCTAAATGGTATATTAAAAATTTGGCGAATCCCATGTGTTTATACTACGATACGTTGTAATTTTCAAGGCGAAATGTGTCCTCAAATGTAATTTTTTTTAATGTTATTGGCAAAATAGGTCCTCATAAGCAACTATTTATAAATTTTAATTGGCGAAATGGGTCTTCACAAGCAACTATTTGTAAATTTTAATTGGTGAAATGGGTCCTTGTACAATGTTGTTTTAATAGTATTGGCAAATATGTAGGTGTTTTATTACATGCTTCCGAGATTCCAAGCGAAAATATTAATCGGTCCATTTGAAACGCGTAGTTTGTTATGGCGAATTTGTTGCTTAAATATGCCTCATAAAAAAAATCTTTGGCGAATGACATTCATTGGACCAATAATTCGTAAAATCTGGGCGATTTGGACACCCTGTTGGGTGCAATTAATTCGCTAATTTTGACTTGGCCGATTTCTAGAATTCGCCACTAAAGTTTTTCCTGCTTACTATTTTTAATAAGTTTCAGTGCATCTCAATTTGAGCCGGTTTGGTTTTTGGACACACTTACTATTTTTAGCAATTTGCTATTTTTAGTAGCTGGTCTTGGCCTCTGTTTCTCTAGCAATTTAGTACAATATTTTCAGTTATGGCTTTGGTGAATTCTATGGGTGATCGAATTAATATTTATTATTTGTCACTTAAGTTCTGTTATAAAGTTACTTTATAACTTAAGTGAGGGTGGTGTGTTCATGAAATGACCCCCTTGACTCACACCTAGCAAAAAGGTGATTTTAAGTTGTTTTAAAAGATATGTTTTAGCCTCCAAAAGTGGACGCCAAGATTGGGTGAGGCATAAGGGAAAAAATTTTAAAATAAATTAAAGGACTCATGAGGGGGGTGTAGCATCTCGGAGGGAAAAGTTGGAATTTGAAATGTGTTGCCCTAATTCCTCCCCATCTTCTATATATTCGCACTTTGGGCCTTCATTTGATTATCTTGATTTGACAACATAACGTGATGCTGCTGGATTGTTTCCAGGTTTCCTTGTTCTGCTGGTTGAGGACGAAAACTTTCATCTCTAGTTGTTGGTTTTGATGGTGAAAGACCCACCCTAGCTGGTCGGCAATTGGATTGAAGATTTACAGTGATTTTTGCTTGTTGATTGAGTATTTTGGCGTTGAAATAATGAGGATATTTTCAGTATTTTGAGTGGGTTTGGAGATTTTGGTTTGGTATATGATTTGCATATATTTGGAGTGTGATTGGAGCTGTTTTGATTCACTTTCAGAGGTCTGATATACTCTTGTCTGAGTTCTGGAAATTCACATTTTCTGAGTGACTGGAAACACTAATCTGTTCATAACTCCGTGTATGGGAAGAGCATCATTCTGAGTGATGATCCTATGGATTCCTTACAGCTAGGAGCCACATTTTGAGCCCTCATTTGCATTGCTTGGTGAAGGATTGATTTAATAAAGCAGATCGCCCCTCCTAGGGAGCCGCACCATTTCAATAGGCATTGGTCTTGATCTGAAAAATAGATTCTGCACTTCAGGGGTCTGCAACATGTTGTTAATGGTGTCATTTCACAGTAGAATGATGGTCAATGCGAAGGAGAAGGTTGAGGTTTGATGGTACTTGCATTTGGTGTTTTCCATGAGGAGTTGAATGCATTTGCTGCTCAGTGTATGATCAAGAAATGTACTTTCTATGAAAGTAATCAGGTCTGATGTAAATTTCCTAAAGTCTGATTTCAATTATTGTTCAATGCCAATATGATTTGTAATGGGTTTAATATGTTATGGTGCAAATACATGTTCATTTCCTTTCTATGCAATGATTTCTATGTATGCCACAACATGTTGAATGGAACTTGAAAACAAACACATTCTGCAATCTCCGTCTTACTCTATAAACAAATAAAAAAATCAGGGGTGGACATCACATGCACCATCCATTGAAGGAATTGGAGGCATTCCATAGTGAAAGTGTCTTCAATTGGAGGCATTCCATAGTGAATGTGTCTTCAACTGGAAGCATTTCATGGTGAATATATCTTCCATTGAAGCATTTGATAGTAAATCTATCTTCAATAGTGAATTTAATGGAAAGAAATTCTTTCCATAATGAAAGCATCATCAATCGGAGGATTGCAAACAATCTACCAAGTACAAAGCAGAAAAAGTGAGTGCAATAAATAAAGAAGAAATCCCAGGCAGAATACACAAGTTGAAAGGTTGAAGTATTCAAAGCTAGAGAGCAACAGGAAGATAGGAAATGCAAGAAGATTCTCACATTTTTAATTGTTTTCAATTCCAAGGAAATGTAATGAGCCTTGCTCAAACTGACCTCAATTTGGTTCAATTTGCTGCCTTGTAATTTTGTCAAACAGTTTGTATGCAATGTGCTTGTTTGCTGGTTTGAAGTTTCAGTTTGTTGCTTGGTGTTTATGATGAATGCCAAATTGATTTGAAAGCTTGAAAATAACTTCTACAATGCTAATGCAAGTGTCTAAGTGCAATGCAATCACTTTTTGTATTTTTTGATGCAAATAGATGAGGAACTACATGTATAAAATGCAACTACAGCCAAGAGACATTTTGTCAAACACTTGGCATGCATACCATTAAGTTGATTACAAAGGATATTTGAATGCACAATAACAACTACAATTGAGCAACTACTTATTTCTCCTTGATTGCAAATGTTTGTTCAATACAATGCTAATTACAAAATGGCCAAGACTCTTGGCAAATTACAATGATATGAAATATGGTAAATGCTGATATAAATGATCACCTACAGCTGCAACCTATAACTTCTAATATGTAATGTTAACATGAATGATTAATAGAGGAACCTGGTTGAATGATGACGCCTTGGATGAGAGCTGATGAAGAAATCAAATTCCAAGCAAAATGTTCACTCCTCAAGCCAAATCAAATTTCTCAAGGAATCGCCCCTGTTGTTGATGTGAAGACAAATTAAAATTAATTTCCAACTTCTTGTCACTCCAAAATGCTTCCAATGAAGTCACCCCTTCTCCTTGAGTCATGCGCCTCCCTTACTTTCCCAAATCGAACCAAAATGGAGCTCTCACCAATAAAATCATGTCATCCAAATATGCAGATTTATGACTGGTAAATTTCTGATATTTAAATCAGAATTCTCCTCCAATTCAAATAGTCCTCCAAATGTGTCAAAATGAGAAGAATCTTGCTACTAAAATGATCTCTAATATTTTCCCAATCGACCTATACCAAAATTGGCCTTTGGCCACAAATTTTGCTCAATGAGAAGTCTGAAGTAACCTCTCCAATGGCTGCAACCCTTCAGAAGATATTTCACTTCCTCAGTTATGCTATCAATGGGAGTTTTTGTTCCCAAAGACAATAGACTGCAGAAACCTTAGCTCCACAAGTGCTCATTAAAATTGAAGATGTCAAATGTTGGATGAGAACAATGGCAGCCAACACCCTCTTTTATATTTTTCTTTCTCCTCAATAGGGCGGCTTCTAGAAGCATCTTATTATTTTATTATTATTTTAATTTTATAATTTACATTCGCACTTTATAATAAAATAATAATTCATAACATAAAGTGCAAATATAATATCACCTTATAACATGAGGTTTCTAAAAATAGAAACGTATCAATTAATCATTAGAACACCCATATGAATACTAAATCCCAAAAGAAGCCAACTGCCATCAAGGTATCTACCAAGAAGACCCTCTAAACATGTCATATTAGCCTACAAGGGCCACTAATAGGCTAATCACACAGATGTATCAATGTCTAGCTAGAAGGGGACATTACAATCCGCCCCTCCTGAAATTGCTTGTCCCCAAGCAATCTCAAATTTGGATGCTGTAGAATCTCCTCGCTCTCCCAAGTAACATCCTCAACTGGCAAGTCTCTCCATTTGATCAAATATTCTTTGATGACCCGGAGGCGCAAGTGTCTCTCCCTAACATCCAAAATAGCCTCGAGTACTAGAATCAACTTCCCCTCGTCATCCAAGGGTGGCAAGATCGTGGAAGGAACTACACGATGTCCTAACGCCTTTTTAAGGCGTGACACATGAAACACATTATGTACTCTGCAATCTGCTGGCAACTCCAACTCATAAGCCACCTCTCCCACTCTCCTGATAATCCTGAATGGTCCATAGTAGTGGGGCTTAAGTTTTTCTGCACCACTCCTCTTAAGAGAGGACTGTTTGTATGGCTACAACATCAAGTACACCATATCACCAATCTCAAAAGAGCACTCAACTCTCTTTTGATTTGCATATTGTTTATGTTGGTTATGTGCCTTCTGTATATTCTCCCGTAGAGCCCTCATAATATCCCGGTTTTGCTGTAATAGATCACCAGCACTAGGCAGACGACTGTCACTCAACAAGAGATCCAAAAAACTTGGCGCATCATACCCATACAAGGCCATGAATGGTGTCATCTAAATAGAGAGATGGTAAGTGGTATTGTAACAATACTCACAAAGATATAACCACTTGACCCACCCCTTTTGCTGTCCTGCGATGTAATTCCTGAAGTACCCTTCCACCCATTTGTTCACTATCTTCGTCTGTCCGTCTGTCTGTGGGTGGTAACTAGTACTCGGAGTGAGCTTTGTCCCACATAATATGAATAGCTCCTGCCAAAAATGACTCATGAACCAGCTATTCCTATCACTAATGATGCTCTGAGGCAACCCGTGCAATCTGAATACCACATGGAAGAACAACTCTACTACCTGTGTAGTTGAATATATAGATGTGATCGAAAAGAAGTGAGCATACTTAATCAAACGATCCACAACTACATATATACAATGCCATCCCTAGGCTTTCGGCAAACTAGTAATGAAGTCCATCGACAAGCATTCCCACTTCCTATCAAGAATCGGAAGTGGCTGAAGTAAGCCCGCAGGGTGTGTGTGCTCCTATTTATTCTGCTGACAAACAGGACATTCTCTAACATACTATTGAACATCTAATTTAAGGCCCTTCCAGGTGAATCTCTCCCGTATCTGTTTGTAGGTCTTGAAATATCCGGGATGTCCTGCCATGGGTGCATCATGAAAGGTCCTCAAAATTTTGTTCATCTCCGAGCCTGGGACCAAATAAATTCTCCTCTTGTAAATGATAAGGTCATTTACCATGGTGTATCTGTCATCCTGTACTGATCCCTCAACAATCCCTGTAGCCCAGCTGTCCTTGGCATATTCTGCCACTATCAAGTGCCTCCAATCCTCTGCAATCCTGGCCATGGAGCTCAAGTGTGGGCGACAAGATAAAGCATCAGCAACTACATTTTGTGTCCCTTTGACAAAGGAAATGTCAAAGTCGTATGATTGCAACTTGCTCACCCATTTTTGCTGACGATCATTAAGGTCCCGTTGCCCAAGAAAATGTCTCAAGCTATTATGGTCGGTCTTCACTACAAATTTGTTGCCCACCAGATATTGCCTAAATTTGGCCAATGCATGCATAATAGCCAACATCTCTTTATCATATATGTTGTAACCCCTTTCTGGACCACGAAGCTTCCGACTCTCAAAAGCAATCGGATGTTTGTCCTGCATAAGGACGGCACCTATCCCCTCGCCTGAAGCATCACACTGCAACTCAAAAGGTTTAGGAAAATCTGGTAATGCGAGCACTAGGCAACTAGTCATGATTAGTTTGAACATCTCGAAGCAATCCTGTGCCTCTGGAGTCCAAACAAACACCCCTTTCTTTGTTAAGTTTGTGAGCGGTGTTGCATGTCGTGAATAGCCATTGACAAATCTACGGTAGAAACCACACAGCCCCAAAAATCCCCTAAGCTGAGTGAGATTCTCCAGTGTAGGCCATTCAACGATAGCCTTGATCTTCTCAGGATCCATACGTACCCCCTCAGCATTGATGATGTGGCCAAGATACAATAATTCTATCATTCCCAAATCACATTTGGATTCCTTGGCATACAAGGACTCCTCTCCGAGAATACCCAAGACTGTATCAAGATGTGCGATGTGATCCTCCCATGTGTTGTTGTAGACCAAAATATCATCAAAGAATACCAACACATACCTCCTCAATTGTGAATGGAAGACCTTGTTCATTGTGGACTGAAATGTCGCAGGAGCATTGGTTAGCCCAAATGGCATAACCACAAACTCAAAATGCCCACAATGACACCTGAATGTGGTCTTCTCAATGTCCTGCTCCCGAACATGAATCTGATGATACACCGACCTCAAGTCAATTTTGGAAAAATAGTGAGCACCATTTAATTCATCTATTAACTCATCAATTCTAGGGATGGGGTATCTGTTCTTAATTGTTCTTTTGTTCAGGAGCCTGTAATCAATACACATCCACAATGTACAATCATTTTTCTTAACCAAGACTACTGATGATGCAAAAAGGTGACTTACTTGGTCTAATCTGCCCCATAGCCAGCAACACCTTAATTGTTTTCTCAATTTCATCCTTGAGTCACTTGGGGTGTCTGTAAGGAGTGACTATCACGGGCTTGGCACCCTCCTCCAACTCAATGATATGCTCAATTCCTCTATCTGGAGGTCTACCTGGAGGAATTTCACTGAATACCTTCATGCGCTTAATCCTCAACTCCTAAATGTTTGGATGGTACTCTGGCTTCTGCTGCTCACCTTGTGCAAGCATCAACACACATTCTGCTGCCCACTCAACCATATCATGTCTCATGAGCCTCTCCATCCTCCTAAATGAGATCATCCTGAAACTAGAATCTCGGATTGCCTTAAGTACATGAGTTTTCCCGTCCACCTGGAATGACATCTCCATCTCTCTGAGATCAAGGGTGAATTTCCCAATATCGTGCAACCATCTCATGCCAAGTACCATATCTGTGTCACCCATATTTACTACATAGAAATCAGTCTTGAACTCATAGTTGTTCAAGCACATAGGCAAATTTGAGTTCCTCCTTTCGCACTTGAGAGTGCAACCATCTGCAACCTTGACTCTCATTCCCTCAAATTCTTCTGTCCTGATTACACACCTCTCAACCAATCAGGGATTGATAAAGTTGTGTTGCTCCTGTGTCAAGAAGAGTGATGATCTTCTGCCCTACTAAAACTCCACGCATCATGAATGATCCTTCCTGTTGGATGCTAGTGATGTGTGCATCATGTTGCCTTGCTGCCCCTTCATGCTCTCCTTCACTTTCAGGCTTTTCTTCCTCATGCTCAGCACCTGAATCCTCTGAATTAGATTGCAGGTCTGATTTCTCCGACTCAGAATCCTCATAATATGCCCACATTACTCTATTAGTTTTTCCCTTAGGTCTCAAGGGACAATCATGGTTTACATCATAGGGCCCCTTACAATAGAAACACAACTTCTTTTTGCGCAAATCATTGAGTGTATCCCGATCTAGAGGTGCTGCTAATTTGCCCTTAAAATTTGGTTTGTTCTTCTTCTTAGAAAAAGATTCGCTGTCACAATATGAAGAAGATCCCTTTGTTGAATACTTACTTTGTGGGGCTGCAAGTTCCATGCTCCAAGCCTTCTTCATAGCCTCCTGAAGTGTGGGAGGATCGAAGGCTTTTATCCATCCTCTCATAGGCTCCTTAAAATTTGGTTTTTTCTTCTTCTTAGAAAAAGATTTGTTGTCACAATATGAAGAAGATCCCTTTGTTGAATACTTACTTTGTGGGGCTGCAAATTCCATGCTCCAAGCCTTCTTCATAGCCTCCTGAAGTGTGGGAGGATCGAAGGCTTTTATCCATCCTCTCATAGGCTCCAATAAGCCCTCAATGAATATCACCACCAACCGTCTCTCTGAGATGTTAGGAACCATTACTGACAGCTTCTGGAAGTCTCCAATGTAACTCTCCAAACTACCAACTTGCTTAAGCCGGGTCAAATCTCTGAAGTAGGATTTTGGATCCTTCCTGTTGAAATGCTCAACCAATCTATCCACAAACTCCTGGTAGGATGTGATCCAATTATGCTGCAATGTAACTAGCCCATGATACCACCACTCATGTGCTGCACCCTCCAAATGTAAAGTTGCATATTTGATAGCTTCCTCTTCTATCATGGGACGAAGTGTTAAGAAGGTATCCAATTTGTGAATCCATGACTGCACCATAACCTTTCCATTACCATCAAACATGGGTAATGTGAGCTTGTTGGTAGCCTTCTTGAGTTCCCTATTTTGGTTCCAAGGTCTTCTCTCCTGCCTAGACCTATAATATTCAACCCTCTGGTTCACAAACCTGTCAAAGTTCATGCGTTCATGCACTTGAGGTGTCAATGCCTCCCACTCATCATTTGTTGCCATAACCACATCAGCATATCTTGGTTCCTCATCTTCTTCAACATTTTCTACCACCTATTCTTCCCTTCGAAAGGTGGGTCAAGAAGGTCTATCTGTCGTTCTTGAAGAAGTGCGATGGGCCCTTGGTGTTCCAATCATGTTTCTGTTATCATCTGCAACCCAGTTGTGCTGCATCCTATTCTCTTCGGCAACCCTGTTCTACTGCATCTGCTACTGCATGGTTGTTGTAAACCCTTCGAAGGCACGGGCCATTCTTTCACAAAGCTCTTCACCCCTATCTCCATTTCTTCTTTGTGGACCGTCTTCTACTTTGTCACCCATTTCAGCTAAAGGTACTTTTGTAAATGGATTATCTTCTTGCCAATTCCCTTCTTTTTCTGCTCTTCTGCAGGTGTAGTATCTATGATGACCTCTCATGTGAAGCTTCAACCCTCCAGGATGGCAGGATCAAAGCTCTGATACCACTATAAACTGACCTCAATTTGCTCCAATTTGCTACCTTGTAATTTTGTCAAACAGTTTGTATGCAATGTGCTTGTTTGCTGGTTTGAAGTTTCAGTTTGTTGTTTGATGCTTATGATGAATGCCAAATTGATTTGAAAGCTTGAAAATAACTTCTACAATGCTAATGCAAGTGTCTAAGTGCAATGCAATCACTTTTTGTATTTTTAGATGCAAATAGATGAGGAACTACATGTATAAAATGCAGCTACAACCAAGAGACATCTTGTCAAACACTTGGCATGCATACCATTAAGTTGATTACAAAGGATATTTGAATGCACAATAACAACTACAATTGAGCAACTACTTATTTCTCCTTGATTGCAAATGTTTGTTCAATACAATGCTGATTACAAAATGGCCAAGACTCTTGGCAAATTACAATGATATGAAATATGGTAATTGTTGATATAAATGATCACCTACAGCTGCAACCTATAACTTCTAATATGCAATGTTAACATGAATGATTAATAGAGGAACCTGGTTGAATGATGACGCCTTGGATGAGAGCTGATGAAGAAATCAAATTCCAAGCAAAATGTTCACTCCTCAAGCCAAATCAAATTTCTCAAGGAATTACCCCTGTTGCTGATGTGAAGACAAATTAAAATTAATTTCCAACTTCTTGTCACTCCAAAATGCTTCCAATGAAGTTGCCTCTTCTCCTTGAGTCATGTGCCTCCGTTACTTGCCCAAATCGAACCAAAATGGAGCTCTCACCAATAAAATCATGGCATCCAAATACGCAGATTTATGACTGGTAAATTTCTGATATTTAAATCAGAATTCTCCTCCAATTCAAATTGTCCTCCAAATGTGTCAAAATGAGAAGAATCTTGCTACTAAAATGATCTCTAATATTTTCCCAATCGACCTATACCAAAATTGGCCTTTGGCCACAAATTTTGCTCAATGAGAAGACTAAGAAACCTCTCCAATGGCTGCAACCCTTCAGAAGATATTTCACTTCCTTAGTTATGCTATCAATGGGAGTTTTCGTTCCCAAAGACAATAGACTGCAGAAACCTTAGCGCCACAAGTGCTCATAAAAATTGAAGATGTCAAATGTTGGATGAGAACAATGGCAGCCAACACCCTCTTTTATATTTTTCTTTCTCCTCAATAGGGTGGCTTCTAGAAGCATCTTATTATTTTATTATTATTTTAATTTTATAATTTACATTCGCACTTTATAATAAAATAATAATTCATAACATAAAATGCAAATATAATATCACCTTATAACATGAGGTTTCTAAAAATAGAAACGTATCAATTAATCATTAGAACACCTTCATATGAATACTGAATCCCAAAAGAAGCCAACTGCCATCAAGGTATCTGCCAAGAAGACCCTCTAAACATGTCCTATTAGCCTACGAGGGCCACTGATAGGCTAATCACACAGATGTATCAATGTCTAGCTAGAAGGGGACATTACAGGAAATGGTTGGAAGATGTGCAATTGCCACTTCAAACTGGTTTTACTCATCTTGAAGTTTCTAAAATAAAAATCCATGTCTCTCTATGGTGTTACTTGTTTTTTGTTATCTTTCAATTTAGATTGCATAATTTAATCTTCTGAATTTGTGAAGAATTCCCCTATCATTTGAATGGAAATTCAAGTAGCATGCAATGGATTCGAAATTGTTTTGACCAATTTGCACAACCACAGTTTTGTAGTCAATTACAAATCATTTGTATTAGAGGAGCAATTTTCTCAAGGCATGTTGGAATTTTAGTAACATTTAAGAGATTTGTGTGCATAACCATATTTTCATTTCTTTGACAAGGTGTTGCAGGAATTGTTGGTTGCATGGTTCAACCATGGAAAAACCATTCAATAAGAAGCTTCAGGATCTCCAAGCATCTCATGAGTTAGGTGCTAGAAGACAATAGAGCTCTTAGGCAGGATATGCATCACTTGGACAAACCTCAAAGAGTTGCAAGCAAATAGGGAGATCCAAGAAGAATTCTTCATTGGAATCCTTGAGAAAGTGCAACATGATTTAGTGGTGAAAGATGAATTACAATCCAAGCTCCAAAATGATGTAGAAGGGATGACAAAGGAGTCTACAAAAGAAAGAGAATGAACCTCCACTCTAAAAGGACAAATAGTGAATGAGGTATACATAGACGGCACCCATGAGCATGTTTTTTTTCAAAAGATTAATTTTGATAAACACATTGGCAAGTTTGAAGAGTATACAAAAGGTATAGGCTATAATCTGTTAATCATGGATGGGATATGAAGGAATGGAGCTTGGTAAAAATGGTTAAGGAATACTCCAACCCCTTGTAGTTGAGAAAAAATCTAAATATGAGATCCTTGGATATGGAGCATGGAGATTGGTGAAAGCTCAAAGAAGGGGTCTACACCACGCACAAATTAAGGACAACCCAAGGAAGGTAAAAATGATTCTAACATTATTTTTGTGAAGTCTCAAAATGATTGTAGGTTATCTCCAAAGCATGAGCAACAATCTAAGGAAGTAGAGAAGAACAACACTCCACCTCAATAGGATAAAGAGAAGCCTCAAAAGACAAAGACACCTTCAAATGAGAAAGTTGAAAAGGATGCAAAGAAGAAATAGGGAGATTACACTCTGCCTACTTCACCACTGATCAGGCCCAACGAAGAGGCAAGCAAGCAAGTGGAATATTAAAGAAGGTATACCAAAGGTAGAAAGTTTATCTTTTGTTTCAATTGCAAGAAGAAAGGGCATATTGAAAAAGAATGTAACCATTGTAGAATAATGTGCAAAGCAAACACCACTAAGGAGCCCATGTTCCATAGAAAGGATCACAAAGAAGAAGCCACTCTCCAAGAAAGAACAAAGAGAAAGGCCAATACACACTCAAGGGAGTTAAGGAAACACTTGATTTAAGTATGTATAAACCTAACAGCTACTTCTCTCATTGCAAGGTTAAAGGGTATCAGAATAGCAAGTGTTGGAGAATGCATCCATAGCTTCACCCAAAACATGGCAAAGGAAAGAATGAGCAGCCACCAAGAAAAGGAAATGAGAAGCATGGAAAAATACCAAATCAAGGAGAGAACAATACCCACAAATATTCACCACCATTGAATGGTAAGGGGATGTCATTTGATTCATGGATATAACATTTATTTGATTTGCAAAGGATAAAGGCTCAATTGATTTCATTTGTATTGACATGTGAGTAGCTCTCCAAGCAGTTCTTGCATATTTAGTTATGTTCAATATGCCAAATCCACTATAGAGCAAGGAGGACTCTTCACTCACCATGAGTGAGTATGAAGAGCATGTCCACTTGGAAGCCAAGGAGCAACAAGGAAAGGGAAATATCAAATATGTGTAGTGTAACAGGTTAGTCTCAGCCTTCATATATTGATGATTAGTACTCACATCCACTTGGTGTGCATAGCAAGATAGGATAAGTAGAGTTGTATCAACTTACATGGATTCTAGCAAAAACAAAAGTATGGGCATTCTTCAAATGTTGTAAGCGCACATATCTTTTCATGGCATTGTTGTCTTTGTAACATGTAACTTGTTGTATGGGAAAGCAAACAATGAAATTTAGCACCACTTTCCATGTGTATCAAGTAGGGTGGAAGAAACAAAGCACTCCAAAGGAGGAAGCTTCAAATATCATTAGGTTGAAATCCACTTTCAGCAAAGGAAAAGAGAATCAAATTGTTGGGTCACCAATATTGTATAATCTCAACACAATTGTAACATGCACATAGTAAATGGTAAACCATCACATCCAAAACATAGCAAAACATTATTTCGAAATTGCATATTACATCAGGAATCACCATTTAAAACTGCCTCGTTGGATAAATCAGCTTTTTAGTACACAAATGAGCATTTAGAAAACTCTATTTTGCATCAAATCAGCCTCTTAGAAACTGCATTTTACTGAACATGATCAGCATCTAGAAAACATCCAAAATTTGCATTCAAATTGCATAAATTAGTGTTTCATAACTGCATTTTCATATTCTTAAAAAACAGAAAACAAATAGTTTGTCAATTAGTTTCCTCTAACTTCTATTTTTAGGAATCATGTTTATTTCATTTCATTTAAAACTACATAAGGAATAAAAAGATACCATTAGTAGTTTACTTTCAACATTTTGCATTTTACTTTCCTTTAAATTAGCAGTTAAAACTGTCAAATTATTTCAGTTAGCAAAACACACCAAGTGCACACATGCACTTCTATGCAAAATCTAGGTGCATTCCCAGCATTGGGAAACCTAGTCTATGTCAAGCTCAAGGAGATGCAGACATAGGGCTGAGGGGATTAGTCTTTCTTCTACCCCCATTCCACCATTGATCATAGGTCAGTTCATCGCGTAAAAGGACAGGTTCAAGGTGCAAAGATCTAGTGGATCCCTAGAAACATCATTTAGCAAAGGCATGGGTGAAACAACCCGTGGTGTTTGAATCTGACCTTCTGGTTTTCTGAATGTTTTTTGTTTATTTGATCTTGAGGGTTTGAATGCCGGAAATGAAAAGAATGGAAATACACAAATATAGGAAAGGAATGCTTAAAATAAATGAAACCCAGTTGATTTTTATTGATTGTAAACACAAACAAGACATACCCATTTGCTGATCATGAATTTTATAAGTCTGATTTTTATTACAGCAGCCTGAATGGCAAGCATTTCCAAATGCCTAGCCCACATATGCTGAAAATCCACGTTAGAAATGATGAGGATCCATGAGGAATAGACGGGCGCCACCTATGAAAGAGAAACTAGGCCAAAAGACAGATCGCCCTATCTCCCAGCTAACACGTCCTCCAAGGACAGTACGGCCTAGGTACAACTGCAACACATGCAAATCAGATATGATTTTCGCTGCTCTGAATTCTCAGGAGAATGGCAGTCAATGGTGTGTCTAAAACATGTGCAACTGATTAGAACTACAGCCTTGAATTCTTGATCCACGAGCTTGGAAGGACAAAATCTTCAACTCCTGTATGCTGGTTTATTGTTGGTAACCTGCAACTAATTAAATTCACAAACACTTGTTCCAGATCTGCAATGATAAATCACAAAACCTGATTTATTCTTCAAAGTAATAATCCATATTTATGCTCATATGCCGATCCCTGTGTGAGACAAATCAAGTAGGATCCTTGGACGATCTTGCACGCCTGTAGAACCTATTCTAAGAGAGGGTATCATCCTCAATCAGCCATGAAAACAAATTTGCAGCAGCAGCTCCCAAAATGATAATATATTCTGAATATTGAATAATGAGCCAAACCCTTGCCTTATAGAAAAAGGACACCACTTTTAGGTTTTAGCCTTTGACAAGTCAAACACAAATATCTTCTCTTGAAAAGCAACGCCACTTTTCAATAGCTCATATAATTTAATATTAAAACATTTGTCAAAGTGGCTATTTTCACTTAAAACTTCATAAAGTGACTTTTCACTTAAATATATCATAAAGTGACTTATTTCACTTAAATACTTTATAAAGTGACTTAAAATATTCTTTTAATAAAGTCACTTTCACTTTATAACATTAAATCACTAAATCACTTAATAATAGAATATTATTAAATGACGTGACTTAATAATTCCATAACTCCTCACCTGAGTATCCAAATGACCCCTCGAAAGTGTCCCATGACCAAGATCAACTGCAAGTGTGCCATCACTGACCCAAAATGTCACTAAAAATAGTAAGTAACAAGTCCTAAAACCCTTCAGAAAGATCCCCTTATCACCCCGTTAGCCTACAGGAACCATAGTAATAGGCTAACCCTGTTCCTCGAGCCACTGGCTAGGAAGGGGACATTACAATGGGGAACAACTACCCAACCTTCCTCTTGATTCTATAATGTCCCATTTTTTTGGATATACTTAGATTTTGCCCTAAAATCACAATTTCAATGGAAAAGTAAGAAGTACATCTTATTAAATTACAACTTCTAATAAAATTTGGTTTTAACCCTGCAATAATGTTAGCCAATATTTCATAAACAATTAGTTGATCATTTATACTATTTGCAACATCCTTTAAATTATTTGACATATATAAGGTTCATTGATCTTAAAATAGATAAGTAACTATCAACATGGATTCAAAGTTATTATCCACTCTAATAATCAACCATTGGGAAAATCGGAGATGAAGCCGCAATAGGATGCCTGAAGCATTTCTTTTTTTAAGCCCAAGGGCAGATAGGCAACCCCCTTGTCCCACAAATGGTAGACACTTCAGTCATCCATTATGGGTGGCCTACTTAGCATGAAATCTCGTAACTGCTATCCCCCTTGCACTTTCGTCTCTTCTTCCCATGATTGATTGTAGAGGCATAAATAACTTATGGTTGGACTAATAACTTAATTTGAATTGCAATTCTTATTAGGCTCTACATGAAATGCATAGAATTAATGTATTTAAACATATACATCAAATTGCATACCACAATATCTATGAAATTATATTACTGTTATAACCACATTATGCAGATGTAATAATTATTGTTGCAGATGACTTATAATGATCAGTCTGCTGTAGTCCGGAGATTTTAGTCTGAATATAAATAATTTCCAAGATGGTTCGTTCTGTTTTAATATACAGAGATATTGCTTAAAGAGAAACAAATAGATTAAGTTAGATGAATAATTACTAATACCGATTAATAATTGCTGCAAGCATCATTATTGCATTATATATATATATATATATATATATAAACTTATCAAGATTAGATATAAATGCACGTACATTCCATCACATACCAACCACTTATATAACTATTAACAATGTCTGCTGCTTTTCTGAGTGCAGGTTACTATTTCTGATTCCTTTGATCTGCCTTAATGCTCAGGAAATATATATTCCAGATTTCTTATTTTGTTTTTCCATTCCATGATGATTTTTTCCTTCATTCTCCAACTTTGATTTCTTTATACCTTCAAGCCTGAGTGAAGAGATGCAACTTTTGAATAGAGGCAACCCTTTGGAAAAGACATCATATTTTATCAAGGAATGATCACTGCTTTTTAAAACTAATTGTTACCTCTTTAATTGCTGCCTGCTCACAAATATAATTGCTGCTCTTTGAAAGTAAACTCTGCATTCTATATTAATCGCTGCCTATTAATAATAATCATTTGTTTCTATGAATCGCATCTACTTATGGTAAATCGCTACACCTTCAAGAAAGAAGCTCTCCTTAAATTTTCACTGCCTTCTATATATGTGATTAACTTGAGCGCCAAAAATCATGAGGGTCGGCCAATATAATAAATAGAATTTAATCTATCTTATTCTCCAAAAGTAGCGCTGCTAGGTATCAGTCGGCCAGCATAAAGTATTCAATTTTGATTTATTATAATCCTCTCCAAGTGAGGTGCTAAGCATACAAGGATTAGTTAACAAACTTGTTGATGTTATTAGCAGCGTCGGGCTGCTTCTTCCAGATCCACGTGATTAGGAGACAATTCAAATGATAGCCTAACGGCTATTCGAATTGTGATAATCGATATCTTGCTCTTGGCCGACTTAAGAAGAATTGAAGAGACACGTCATTTGCTAAATATTATTTAATATTTATTTATGAGGCTCTTTATGAAGTGGCGTGATTTTCTAAAGGGGTCGACCTCTTGTGTAGAGGCGCGATCATTTGCTCAGGCCGACTTGTGTTTATTGAGGGGACACGTCTCTCCATTCAATGTTGTATTTATATCCCTTGCTTCCATCTCATTCCATCATCTATTTAGTTCATTTTTCATCATAAGTTCAAGCCTTATCAATTGTGAATTATTCTTAAGTGCAGATCGACATTATTGGTGTCTCAGCGAATTTCATCTGAGTTGTTCTTGTGATAGCATCAGTTTTGTGGTGCACTCTATTGGCCTCATTATCGGCCTTCATTGTAAAAGAGTTTCTCTTTGAGATTCAATATACAAATGATATATTGTCGCTGGGTTTTTCTCCCTCAAGAGGAGGGTTTTCCCAGGGTATCTGCTGTGTTCTTGTGTCTGATTTTGAATTAATTTCTGTACATTAAATCTGATCATAAAAACTAACATGGTATCAGAGCGGGTTTGAAGAAGATCGTGATCAGATTTGTTATTGCAGCGATACTCTCTATTCTCTTTTTCATATCCTTGTCTATCTCTATTTTAGTCAAGATGGTGAACGGTCTTAAAATTGAGGATAGACTCGAGGGAGCATCCAACTACACATCATGGAGGTTCAGAATCATGCTCACCTTGGAAGAGAATGATTTGGCTGAGTTTGAGGAGACCAAAGTTCCCGAACTTGAGGAGGAAGAAGAGAAATTGCAGTGGAGGAAGAAAGACATCAAGGAAAAGAAGATGTTGGTTGATTCCGTTAAAGATCATATTGTTCCGATTGTCTCCAAGTTAAAGACGGCAAGGGACATGTTCAAAACATTGGAAGAGATGTACGAAATCAACAACACCAGTCGGGCACTTGCATTGAAACAACAACTACACCATGTGAAGATGGCGAAAGGAGAAACAGTGATTGCTTATTTCATGAGGATTTCGAAATTGAGAGATCAGCTCTCCACAATTGGTCATGTGATCGATGATAAGGACTTGACCATGCTTGCTCTCAATGGTCTTCCTTTATCATGGGAGTCCTACATTCAAGGAATCAATGCAAGATCAGAACTTCCTAAGTTTGATCGTTTGAGGGCCGACTGCATTCAAGAGGAATCAAGGTTGGTGGCTAGAGGCGTTGATCAAAGTTCAAATGATGAAGATATTCATGTTCTCTCTTCTCACTCTTCGAAGAAGAAAGGAAAAGATGGGAAGAAAGGATTCTTCAAGAGGAATCGAGATAAAGGAAATGATGGTGCTCCCGCATTCAAGAAGAAGAGAGACCTATCCAAAGTCCAATGCTTCAGGTGTGACTAGTATGGTCACTTTGCTAAGCATTGTCCATCCAGGCCTAAGCAGCAAGCCACCATTGCGGATGTTGATGATGCCTCTCCTCAGAAGGACTCTTGTGAATACTTGTTCTATTCGGCATTGTCAAGCAATGTACCTACAAACACCAACACTTGGCTCATTGAAAGTGGTGCTTCTTGACACATCACTAGTTTTAAGGAGCATTTATCAAGCTTGGTGGAGAGAGATTCTTCTGAACAAGTCATTATTGGAGATGATGCTAGCTACTCCGTGAAAGGGATTGGGACCTCTACTCTCCATTTGGATTCCGGCAATACACTATAGTTATGTGATGTCCTTTATGTTTCAGGAATCAAGCATAATCTTATCTCTATTTCAGCTTTAGAAGATAAAGGATATCAAGTTGCCTTCTCCAAAGGCAAATTACTTGTGTGGACGAAGAATTCCAACTTCAAGACTGCTCAAGTAATTGGTGTTAGACATGAGAGCCTCTATAGGCTATGTACTCGTCCACTTCAGGCATTAGTTCATGATATTTCAAGCTTGTGTGATCTTTGGCATCAAAGATTGGCTCACCTTCACTTCTAGGCGCTACCTATCATGGAGAAGATGGTTACGGGCCTTCCTAAATTCAACCAGGAGCATGAAGGTACTTGCAAAGGCTATGCAATGGGTAAGAATACAAAAGCTCCATTTCATAGTAGAGAAGGTAAATCTAAATGTATTCTAGATCTCATTCATTCTGATTTATGTGGTCCAATGTTTGTTCCCTCTTCGAGTGGTTTCTTGTATTACATTCTTTTTATTGATGACTGCTCTAGAAAGACTTGGATTTATTTTTTGAAAACTAAAGAGTCTAAGGAAGTGTTAGAAAGGTTCAAGGAGTTCAAAGCTCAGGTAGAGAACCTTTCCGGGAAAAGAATCAAAGTCCTAAGATCTGATAATGGAGGAGAATACACTTCTGGCAGCTTTCAGAATTTTTGTGTTGAAGCTGGGATTAAGAGGGAGTTTTGTGTTCCCTATAATCCTCAACAAAACAGTGTTGCAAAGAGAAAGAACAGATCGATCGTGGAAGCAGCAAAAGCCATGATCCATGACTAGGATCTACAAACCTTCCTATGGGCAGAAGCTTCTAGGACTGCGGTCTATGTTCAGAATAGAAGTCCTCACAGAATCCTGGAAAGCATGACTCCTGAAGAAGCCTTTACTGGAAAGAAGTCAAAGGTGAGTCATTTGAGGATCTTTGGATGTCCAGTTTATGTTCATATTCCAAAGGAAAAGAGAACAAAGTTGGAGCCTTCTGCCAAGAAGGGAATATTTGTGGGCTACAGTGAGACATCAAAAGCCTACAGGATTTACATTCCAGGTCAGAAGTAGATCGAGATCAGTAGGGATGTCACATTTGAGGAAGATGTTGCATTCAGGAGATCCAAGGGTACTCATATGGAGATTGATAATGAAGAGTCTCCTCAGGATATGGAAGTTGACCATACTCCTACGATTCAGAGAGAGATTTCAAATCCAAAGGAAGATATTGATCCAGTTGAGCCCTTGGAACCTACTGATGGGCCTATCGATATTGTGATTGGAAGAAAAAGACCTCTTTGGGCTAGGAAAACTATGCAAGAGGCAGAAAAGTTTGCAGCTCCTAGAGGTACCTTCAGAGAAAGCAAAAGGCCACATAAGTTTTCCAGTTATGTTGCTTTGATGAGTCGGATTATTGAGTCTAAGCCTTCCAGTGTTGAGGAAGCTTCTAGTCAACAAGATTGGAAGGATGCAATGAACGAGGAGTTTCAATCAATTCTCAAGAATGATGTCTGGGACATCGTTCCTAGACCCGAAGGCAAATTTGTGGTATCTCCAAAATGGCTCTTCAAGATCAAGCATGCAGCTGATGGGAGCATTGAGAAATACAAGGCAAGATTCGTGGCTAGAGGGTTCTCACAAAAAGAGGGAGTTGACTATGAAGAAACATTTGCTCCGTTGCTCGCTACACTTCTGTCAGAACCATTATTGCCATTGCTGCATCTAGAGGATGGAAGATTCATCAGATGGATGTGAAGTCAGCTTTTCTGAATGGTGTGATTGAGGAAAAAGTCTATATCGAGCAACCTGATGGATTCGAGGTACACGGGAAGGAGTCATGTTTGCAGGCTAAAGAAGGCCTTGTATGGTCTTAAGCAGGCTTCTCGTGCATGGTACGAAAGGATTGATCATTACTTGTCAAGCTTGGGCTTCTCTAAAAATGATGCAGACTCAAATTTGTACTTTAAGGTAATTGATGGTGAAGTATTGATTTTGGTTTTGTATGTTGATGATTTGATTCTTACTGGAGAAGATCACCTTATTCTCAAATGTAAGAAGGAGTTGGCTTCTGAGTTTGAGATGAAGGACCTTGGGCTCATGCATTACTTCCTTGGCTTAGAAGTTTGGCAAAAGCCAGATGAGATGATTCTAAGTCAAGGGAAGTACACCATTGACATACTTAAGAGATTTGGCATGATGGATTGCAAATCCATGTCTACACTTATGGAGACCAACCTACATAAGTTAAAAAAGACTGCAGCTAGTTCAGACTTGGTGGATCCTACGATGTACAGGCAGTTGATTAGGTCCTTAATGTATCTAGTTAACACTAGACCAGATATTTGTTATGCTGTGAATGCACTTAGTCGGTTCACACAGTTAACACTAGACCAGATATCTGTTATGATGTGAATGCACTTAGTCAATTCATGTGTGAACCGAGACAAATACATCTTGTTGCAGCAAAACATACCCTGAGATACTTGTGTGGCACAGATGGATATGGGTTGAGATATTCTTCAAATGTGGACTTGGAGCTGCATGGTTTTACTGATTCTGATTGGGCAGGGAGTGTTACTGATCGGAAGAGCACCTCTAGATGTTGCTTCAGTTTGGGATTTGCTATGATTTCCTGGTGCAGCAGGAAATAGTCATCGGTAGCATTGAGTACAGCAGAGGCAGAGTATATTGCAAGTTGTGTGGCAGCTCGAGAAGCAATGTAGCTTCGTAAGCTCCTTGCAGGATTGTTTGGACAATCAATGGAGCTTACTATCATTCATTGTGATAACCAGAGTTGTGTGAAGCTTTTTGTCAATCCTGTGTTTCATGACAGAACCAAGCATGTTGAGATCAAATACCATTATATCAGAGATATGATATTGAGGAAAGCTATACAGTTGAGGTATATCAGCACTGATGAGCTGAGCAGACGACAGACATTCTCACCAAGCCACTCTCCAGGATAAAGTTTGTGTACTTTTGAGATAAGCTTGGTATGGTGGAGAATACAGCCTTAACTGAGAAGGAGTCTCAGTATCAGTGATCCTCTTTAATGAGTTCTTCTCTGTGAGAGAAGTTCGAGGTGAAATCCCTTGTTAATGAGTTCTTCTCTGTAAGAGAAGTTCGAGGTGAAATCCCTTGATTCCATCCTCTAGGAGAGCCATGGTGGATGTCATGTGTGTGACTCTATGACAGCATCACATGAGAGAGTCCGTGATGATTTTCTTGTACTTGTGTTTCACCCTCTGGGAGAGCCATGGTGAAAGTAATGTTGAGGTGACAACATCACGCAAGTGATGAACACTTGTACATACCATACATGGTTGTAGCCATTATAGTTGATATCATGTTGAGGTGATATCCGATATCACGATGAGGTGATATCTCTCTTTTCCACATATGGTTGTAGCCATTGTGGTAGACATCACGATGAGGTGATATGTCTTATGCAGCTGGAAGTATCATCCCTAGCTGAGAGGGAGTGTTAATGTTATTAGCAACGTCGGGCTGCTTCTTCCAAATCCGCGTGATTAGGAGACAATTCAAATGATAGCCTAACGGCTATTTGAATTGTGATAATCGATATCTTGCTCTTGGCTGACTTAAGAAGAATTGAAGAGACACGTAATTTGCTAAATATTATTTAATATTTATTTATGAGGCTCTTTATGAAGTGGCGCGATTTTCTAAAGGGGCCGACCTCTTGTGTAGAGGCGAGATCATTTGCTCAGGCCGACTTGTGTTTATTGAGGGGACACGTCTCTCCATTCAATGTTGTATTTATATCCCTTGCTTCCATTTCATTCCATCATCTATTTAGTTCATTGTTCATCATAAGTTTGAGCCTTATCAAGTGCGAATTATTCTTAAGTGCAGATCAACATTAATGGTGTCTTAGTGAATTTCATCTGAGTTGTTCTTGTGATAGCATCAGTTTTGTGGTGCACTCTATTGGCCTCATTATCGACCTTCATTGTAAAAGAGTTTCTCTTTGAGATTCAATATACAAGTGATATATTGTTGTTGGGTTTTTCTCCCTCAAGAGGAGGGTTTTCCCAAGGTATCTGTTGTGTTCTTGTGTCTGATTTTGAATTAATTTCTGTACATTAAATCTGATCATAAAAACTAACAAAACTAATTTGTTAATATTGCTTTATATTAAATGTTTCTTTATTTGGATTCTATTGTTAATATATTTATTTTTATATTAGTTTTATGATTATAATTATAATAATATTTAAACTGTTAATATTCATATTTATATTTTTAATACTTTAGTGTTGATCATGGCGGGGGCATGACAGATTCACAACAACCACCCTAGCCGTAAATTTTTTGTCTCTTGGCCTTCTTGCTGTTTGATCTGGCTTGACCCTACAAAGTTGCATGTGCCAATTTTTTGTGCATACAGGGTCTAGTAAACAACTAGCTAATAGTTGCCCAAAGTTACACAATGAAAGCACAAGAAGAAGGAAGAACAATTATGAACCAGTAAAATACACAATCTATATTATTTGCAAAAGGTTTGTACACTTACAGGCCACTCCAAATTTGTAAGGAACTCAACCAACCTACAATATGTATCCCAGTGAATATTCAGCCTACTGCAGAGAATCTTTGTAGTACAATCTAACCCCTTTTACAAGCCATCTATGCCTGTGAACCACTTTGTTCTCACCCTCAACTCCAACTCTAGCAACACATCTACAACACTGTTGTGACCTATTTCACACATCACCCCATTGCAAATGGGGACCCCCAGTAGTTTGTTTTTTAGGGTTTTGCTTTAGCGTTACAATTTCATAAGTTCATTGCTTTGAAGGTTTCGAGTTAGAGTTTTGAGAAATCACCTGGATCAAGTAGAGAATTCAAGCCCAAAACAGTGCCTAGAAGTCATCAAAGTGCTCAGAAGGTCCGGAGGACGAAGAACGCCATCGCTTTGAGTCAATTCTGACACTTCCTATTTTTTAGGGATTCTGCTTTTCTGCTTTTTGTTTTTTCTATTTTTGGCACTTTGGGACAATCCGGGAAGCAGCTTTTTCGCCTGCTTTTTGCCTTTTTTCAGCTTTTTTGAAAGTTGACCTAGGGTTGGGTCCCACAAGTCATGGTGTCAACATTTTCATCTTCAGAATCAAAAATTTGTGCCTCGAAGAATGAAAAGCAAGAGAAGATCTCTAGGCGAGGGTTTTGTTCCAGAAGATCCAAATGATAGCAAGAAATTCATCCAAATGTTAGGAAGGGTGAGCATGGCATAAGCATCACCAAGTCCGCCTAGGAGAAAATGGAGATAATCTAGCACAAGGATGAAGTTCGCCTAGAAGAAAATGGAAATGGCAAAGATCAACCTAAGTTCGCCCAAGCCTTGGCATGTGAAGAGCAAAGTCCGCCATGCACATGGTCAAGCACATGATGAAGTTCGCTTGGAAGAAAGAAAAGATGTCCAAGACAATGTGAAGTCCGCCAAGACATGTCCAAGCTACTTCCAAGTCTGCCATGCTATGTCTTGCCTAAGGTGAAGTCTGCCAAAGAATACATGGCATAAGGAAAGCCAAGTCCGCCCAAGGGCAAAAATGTCTAAGTGTTGATGAAGTCTGCCCAAGGGGGAAAATGTGTAAGTGTTGATGAAGTCCGCCCAAGCTAAAAGAGAAGATGGCAAGACAAGCATGAACTCCGCCTTAGCACAAAATGTCCAAGCAACAACAAAGTCCGCCCAACTAAGGAGAGAGAGAAAATGACATGAAGAATAATGAGTTTGCCATGGACAAAATAAAATTTCGCCATAATGAAAAGGTTGGAAAAATAAAATTTAAACACTTAGAATATTTATTTTTATATTCAAATATCCAACACTTAGCCAAAATCTTCGAACTCAAAAAGAAAAATCTAAAAGATTTCATGACAACTCAAGGATATTTTGGCTAAGGGTGGCGCCATGGTAAAATTAGAAACTTGTCTTAAAGATTTTCGATGAAGATTAAATCGCCATGGTGGAAGAAATAAAGCAAGTCCAAGTTCGATGAACCTAAAAGAAAAAAAACATGAAGATACTAAAATAATCAAACTCTTCAACTTTATAAGAAGTTCAACTTGTCATTTTCAACTCATTCTTTCAAAGTTCGATTGTGAGAAGATTTTAGCTCTCCCAAAGTTACGAAAGATAAATTTCTGAAAAAAAATTCTTGGAGATAAAGTAATCTTTCGAAGTGGAGAACAAAGAACGAAGTAAAATTTCTGAATTGAAGGACTGAATTTCCAGAGAATAACATACTTTTTCTGAGTTGAAGACAGAATTTTCAAAATTCAAGGCAGATTTACTGTCAAAAGTATACAATTTCGAAGGTTCAAAATCTAAGTTTGACGGATTTCTCCATTCTTCTTCTGTCTTATTCATTTATTCTCACAAAATTTGCTAAGTGCTTAGCCAATTTCAGTTTGATTTTTCACAGAATCTAACTTTTCAACAGGCTGAAGGTGAAAATTTTGAGCAAAAGGGTCCAAGGAAATTAGAATTAAGATCTTAAAATTAATATTTTTTCTTCATGTTTCTTGCAGGTTGATGACCACCAGAGGAGAACCTTCGAGAAAGGCACAGATGAAGTTCGCCAGTAAAGGACTGTATCTAGAATCAAAAATCAACTCCAAGTGGAAGAATGTCACAGACACCAACCTTGGACATGTAGATTGCAAAGATTTTAAAAAGAGAATGTACGGGCAAGATGGATTCCTGCCAACACCTATTGCTCACCGGATGTTGCGGAATGGCATTGTCCAAGCAGCTGGATTTCCACCGGCTGTGGAGTGTGCTAAATTGATGGTAGAATGCGCCATACACTACAATGCACAAGAGAGGCAAATAATTGTGCCAGATGGTAGAACATTGGCTCATCTCAGAGAGTTAGCCATTCAAGAAGCGTTTGGCATACCAAGTTATAACCAGACTTCCTACAAAACCAGAGAGGATGCCAAAAGACTTTATGAGGCCTAGATGGAGCTTTGTGCAACAAATATCAATAAGGTGTGGTTAGAGAAACCGAGGCCTTCCATCAAGAAAATGTCGAAGAAATTGCTTCGTACTGACTTCAAGTTGGAGTATGGAGATATCATTCTGCTATTAAACAGAGTAATGGGTAACCCTCAAGGTGCGCCATTTGAGACATGGATGTATTATTTTATTGATGAGATCACCTTGAGTGTCAAGATGTTCAATTGGTCACGGATAATTAGTGACAATCTCAATGAACAGTTAGTAAATTTGGAAAGGACAAAATCTTTTTACATGAGTTCCTATATCGTCTACCTATTGGCTAGAACTTACATATACACAAGATTGATCTACAGAGGCATGATAGGCAATGGTGAAAATGAATTCAAGTCCTATGATTGTTATCCACAGTTGCAGCTCAGCGAGAAGGCCCACTTCAAAAGGGTAAATGATGCCTTCCTAATGTACATCACTAGAATATTACAAGGAGGAACGCATCAAAGGCTCACTCACAAGGCCAAGAGCTTGATCAGGTAGTATGGATCCTGGTTTATCTAGTTTCCGAAATTCACCTATATAAGAGTTCAAGGATTCACCGGATGTCCTTACCGACTTCCGATCTACCTTACTAACAGAATGGTCTTGCTCGAGGTCCTTAGGCAATTGGAAACATACCAAGGCCTCCAGAGATCAAAGCAGAAGGCAGCCATTACCTTTCCATTCTTCATTGGAAATATGTTGGAGTCTTGTCCATCGACGCAAGTAGCTAAAAGTGCCAAGCTGGAAATGCAATGGTACCCATTCACATCTTATCGGTCCAGGGCTGATTTTGATCCTCACCACCATATTGGGACCATGAATGGAAAGAAGTACAAGCATAAGGTAGACCTGGAGGATTTTTGGGCAAATACTGCAAATGAATATGATATCAAGAAAAGACTATGGTCCAGATTGCCGGTGGACTTAATCAAAACGACTAAGCTTTTTGTGTGCCTGCTCAGCTAGAGGATGATGGAGAATATGTCCATCCAGGCTTTGATGAGAATCAGCCTCTTCCTCCTGTGAAATGGTCGGAACCAGAGCTCACAGATCTGGCCACCTTGATGAGGCCAGTTGTCAAACAGTCAAAGTGGTGGGTGGATCAGCAAGTCCAAGAACTATGGCGAAGAAATGTGTGTCTAACTTATAACTTAATGGGCGAAGTGGAATCCTATTCTTCAAATGCTGGTGAATCCCAAAGCGATGAGCCGATTGAAAGCACCAATTCCAAGAAAAGGAAGGAAACAATTGATGACTCTATAAGGTCGAAAGGGAAGAAGATTGCAGATGAAGAACATGTTCAGAAGAAGCAAAGATCAAAGCTACCTCATTCTGCCATGTCCAGGAACGTGAATGAGATATTAAATATTGAGGATGAGTCATTGGACGAAATAAGGATTCCTTCTCCAATTCATGAGAAGAATATTGAGTCAATCCAGCCAGAGGATGACGAACCCCCATCTCCCATAGGCACGGAAATACTGGAGTCCGAAAATGAGATGGATATTCTGGATGGTGAGTTTCAAGAGGGAATGATTTCCGCTCTTAGAGGAGTTCAGGATATTCCACGTGAGGAAAATACTCAAGAGGAGGAAGGCATTGAACAGCCTACGATTCCTAATTGGTTAGGAGAAAGATTGAAGATAAAAGTACCAGTGGAAATTCTAGAGGAAGATGATACGGCTGATTTCTTGGCCAGGTTACAAAAAGTTACTGCAAAGAAGCCCGCCAAGATGTTTTCCACTATCCAGAAAGATGAAACAGGCCGCCGTTCAGTGCAAATTGTCGTGCCAACAGTGGATAAATTAAAGGAAGATATTGCTCCTCAAGAGTATGCCATCACTACTGTCGACTTGCGTCCAACAACAAAAGGTCAAGAGGTGGAGGACTTAGACAATTCAGTCGCTTCCATCAAGGCGAGGTTGGAAAAAGAAGTAGCAAAGAAAAGAGAATATAAAAGTGAGATTGAACGCCTGAAGGAATACATTCAGCATTTGACCAAACCCCTTAATCAAGTCGACTCAGTAGTTCCTCCACTTCTGAACTCTTCACAGGAAACGATCAAAGATTTTGAAGAAGACATGGTTACAACCAAAGAAACCAAGGAGTGGATGGCAAGCAAAAGTGAAGAAGCGGCTACATTTGTGGAAAGATTGATATTGGCTTATGGACAAACTTCCTCTTTGCTTTCAAGGATTACAGTTATGGCAGAAGCATGGGACAACCTTCAAGAAATTCAAGACAGAATTATTCCATGCCTTAGAGTGCTGAAAGGAGTTCCAAAGCAGGAACTAATTGATGAAAAGATAATTGCAGCAGGTGTTGCGTATGATTTCAACAATTGGTACTGGGCATTGGTTGCACGGAGCGAAGTCTTGGAGAAGGTGAAGGCCAATAGTATCAGAGCTGAGGAGTAGATGAGGGGAATTCAGAATAAGATTTTACTTGTAGCTGCAAATATACTTGAGAAGGATATTGTCCAAGAAATGATATGCAGTTGGAGAGTCTAAAGCTTAGAATCCAAGAGACTTTCTTCGCCATCACCAAGCCAATCCTGAAGCAGAATTTGACTAAGGCATCAAACTTCTTGTCCATCTGGGATGCCTTCCAACGATAGGAATCAAAGTGGGAGATTGCTTTCGCCAAATGTACAGATGATTTGGACATGCTGGAATTCAAAGTCAATATGTTGCCACATGTCACAATGGAAGAGGTCAACACAATAGTGTCCAGATTCATTGAATACAATGCCACTCAAGAGGATAAGGATGCGCCTCCTAGAAGATAGCTCCTCGTGCCACTTGTCTTTCATCCACTGGTTATCAATGTTATTTTGGGAAACCCTAATTAGGGTTGATTTGTCTTAATCTCAGCCGTTGATCTTAGATTGATCTCGGCCTTTCATTTGTTTTCAAAAACTCTATATAAACTCCAATTCTCTCATTTCATTGTGTGGAGAGAGTCTTATGAAATTGTGGAGAGAGTCTTATGAAATTGTTGTGTAGAGCTACTTTGATAATAAAAGTTCATATTGCATGATTTGCTTTGAATCCTTCTTATTGTCAAGTGGTTGCATGGTTGCATATCTCCTTCAACATAGAATAGATTTAGTATAGAACATAAAATAGATTTAAAAGTAGAATTTGATTTGAATGCATGTTAGATGAATGAAAGATTTGATAGTATAGATTGGTGAAACTCTTGCTTATACTTTCTTTGAATGAATGATTTTTGTTCAATGCGTAAAATTAGCCTAAGCCTATATTGTGGATGCTTAACTTCTGTCTGAATTAGTATTGTTCGATTTGATGGTAGTTATTCACGACATGAAAATCATAAGCACATCCCTTGAAGATTGCACCCACTTTGTGTAGTTGTCCTAGCGTGGCAAAGCAAAGCGTGGTTACTGGTTTCACCAAGTCAATACCGTCTCTTGAATTCCTAGGGGTAGCATAGAACTTCTAAACCTTTATCCTTTTGCACTTTTTTTAAAACTCCAAAACTGAAAATCCCAAAAAAACAAAAAAACAAAAAAAAAGAGAGCATTACTGTCAAATTTGCCTAAGTCCCAGCTTGTGAATGATTTGTAAGCGTAAGTCCCTTTGTGTATTACCAGCATATCACAACGCCCATTGAGCTTATCCACACATCAAGACCTAACAAAAGAAACCTTGGAATCACCATATGATCTTCTCGCAATCTTAGCATACGTAGTGGTTTTTCAAGAGAGGATAAAGTGTCTTTGGACATTTTATTCTATGTTCGGTGGGTAATAAAACACACATCAACAAACACCTCAACTAAAACTTCTAGCAAGACTTCAGCAACCTCTGCAAAAGGTTTTTTCCACTTTTATGCTAATGCGATAACAATTGATCTTCCTATAGTTGCAAGAACTAAAAGGTCTTTTCCACATCACTTGTCTGTAACCAAAGCTCGAAGAAATCTGACACTTCAGCCTCCACACTACAATCTACTTTGACCACATACACAAGTATAGATCTGGCAGATGAGCATAAATGTGGATTTGAGCTTAAAGAGACAAGATTTTTAAATATATAAATATTCTCAAGTGTTTTGAGTCTTTGATATACAAAACTCATGGATTATGTTATATGTGGTCTAAAAAACAAAAAAAACAACAGATTCTTGAACTATGGTAGAGAGGGCACTATATCACTCCACTCAACATCACTCACTCTAAATAGGGTCTTGCGCTCATATCTCAAATAGCTCCTCGATGATGTTGCAATCATAGTAGCATTACTTAGGATTAGAATTGACTTAACAATGCAAATGTATAATTGCAATTCAATTACATAGGATTTAATTTGGAAAAAACGGGGAAACTTTTTTTAAAAAATGTTTTTTGTTATTTCAAGCCAAACAAAGGAAAAATTGTCACTTTTCCATCCAACACAGCCAAAAAAAAATCTTTTAAAACAAAATTAAAGGGTCAAGGGGCAATGCCCCTTGCAATTAACTAGGGTAGTGCCTCTCATGCATTCCCTATCATGATATAGGGTAGAGTCGTGTGACAAAGTCAATGAGAAAACCCCACCACAAAGCCCAAATTCAGGTCACAACGACCTTTGTGGCATACACCATTTTTCCTAAATTTATTGCTTTTAACCAAGATCCAAGAATCCAAACTCAAAACCCTTCAAAAAATGTTATTGTCGAGAGTGTAGCAATAATTAGGCACCAACTTTGTATTTTTTGGATTTTTAGGGTTTAAAAAGTCATTTTTTATTTATTTTTATTTAGCAGGATTTTATGCAGCTGAATCTAACCTATGAGACTAGCGAGCCTGGTCAGTCTTGTTGTACCCAAAACAAATTTTTTTGCTTCATCAAGGCATTTTTCTTAAAAGAGTCTAAACCTTGCCAAAATGATGTCAAATACAGTTTTTTGGGCAATATCAAGCATGGAGTTTGGTCAGTGTTGTGTCAGTCAAAAGCAGTACCTGATGATTAGAACTTGAATCAGAGACTCAGAATGAGGTATTTCACGATGGAGGAGCATTTCACAACGACAATTATACCTTTGCATGGTCATTTCAGTGACCCAGACGAAGTTTTCAGTGATCAATTTATAAAGATTTCTCAGGCAAAAGCAAAATTGCGCCCCTGTAGCCCAGGGGCGCCCTTCCTCTTTGAAGGCCCAGATTTTGTGGCATATGCTCGTAGACACTGTCAATCTCTTTGGAATTACCCCAGTTATCCGATGAGCTGTCCTGCAAGGTTATTCAAGGTCCGTAACTCCAGTAACTGACGTCAGAAGTTGAGGATTCCAGAGGTTGTAGATTGTAAAAGCTTGTCACTCTTCAGCTTTTGCGCCCCTGTAGCTCAGGGGCACCCTCTTTAATGGAGGTTCAAATTCTGTTATTCCTGATTGCTGATGCATTCAATCTCTTCCCAATTGGTCTGGCTATCCAACAAGCTACCGAATGCAGACATCCGACACCCAGAGCTCCGGCAATCAAGACTAGAAGATGAGATTACGAGGAGACTTCATATCACAGAAAGTTCTCTAATGGTGAAATTGTGTCCCTGTACCTCAAGGGCGCCCTTCAAAATGACTCCTCAGATGGATGAGTTTGCAGATGCAGTCTTCCTGACATCTGTGCTACTCTAGTCCGGTTTCGCAACGCACCAATCAGCCTGTCAATCCGATATTCTGAAAGATCGTGGCAGAAATTCTACCAGGCACATAAATCAGAGGGTGGAGAATCATGAAATATTCACTGTAGCCTCTGTAGGCTAGGGGTGTCCAGCCTTTACGCCTGTTAGATGGTGTTATTCGCTTTCGAAGTCTTCACAGGACTTGTGTGCAATTACTCCAGCTATCCAACGAGCCCAGCCGTCAGCCTCCGAGATTTGGAAAACGCTCGTACATGCGAGGTCTTTAGAAAATACTCAGAAACGAAGACAGCTCAGAAAATGGCTAAGTCTGGTCATATATTCCATCTTGGGAAAGGCGCCTTTCTCTTTGAGGTCTTAGAAGCAGTTTTCTCGCTTCGTCACCTCTAGAGACGTCTCTTGTAGGTCCTTCTAGCTACGCGTTGAGAAAGATGGTGCGCGAATCAGGTCACCCCAGCTCCCGATATCAGAGGTCAAATTAGGGCATCTGGTTAAGAGTTGTACTTTTGTCAAAATGGTGTTTGAGCCTTTTCAGGCCAGGGGCGCCCTTGCTTTTGGGGTCCTTAATACAGCTTTCAGGTGCCTTGCATATATTCGTTGGATGCAGAATACTTCTAGTCACGCAATGAGCCTATCATCCAGTCAGCAGGGTTCACCATTCATCGTTAGCAGTCATTTGAAGCGTCAGATGGCAGTATGGAGAAATGGCTAAGTCTGGTGTCTGAAAATCAATTTAATCAAGGGTGCTAATTTTTTAAGGTGTTAAATGATGGATTTTGCAGTGATGACTCCCAGCGGACATTTCTTCCTTGCTCTGCAAGCTTCACAATGAATATTCCTACTCAGTCTCAACATCACCCGATCACCCAGAAATCATTGTTGAATATGGCCAGTTGTAACTTTGTAGTCAGCTACAAAGTAGGAAGTTAATAAAAAGTGTGATATCTTGAGCAAATGGACGCCTATGAGGACAAATAAGGACTTTTCGAAATCAGTGAAGTTCGTTGAATCCATCCAAGAGCTCAACGTGGTTTGTCAACTAATTAAAATAATATTTAATATTTATTTTTGCATATTTCAGCATTAAAGGGCGATTTTCTAAAATTGGTGCTTCTTTATGCTGGATTTTCAAATTGCATGATGAATATTTTTATTATTATTTTATTCTGGACTTCAAGTCAATCTCAGTTCAAACTGAAGGGGTCCAATCGAAAGCTTTCTATTTCAGTCGAGGTTTTTTAATCTTGCAATCAGCATTATGGTGCGAATTTTCGCGAATTTTCTCTATTTATTCATGGCGCCAGTCATTAAACATTCATCCAGCTTAAGCAAAATTCGTAGTTCTTCTGAGCAGAGGTGAATTTTCCAGAGTTGGGCGAATTTATCATCAGCAATTAAATTCAGAAGCATCAAACAATTCCTTTTGCAGGTTCAAGTTCACAATTATTAGCAAATTTGAAGAACAGGGGGCGATTTTAAAAGAACACAAGAAAACGTCTTTTCTCCTCTCTGATTCTCATAATTCTCCCAGATTTTAATTCGCATGTTCTTGAAATTGGAAAATTTTGGCAAGTTTGATCATTTGGATCGTTTCCATATAGCTTCCTCAAATTAAATTCATGTGCTTGAATTTTTAGGAATTTTTAACTCCAGAGCATCAGTTCTCGAGTTTCTAATTTTCTCAACTGAAAATTCTTTACATGGTCGAGTAGAAGTCAGATTTTCACATTTCTGACGTTCTGGGTTGTCTTAGAATCTTTTTATGGACAAAATCCATATCTCAAATTTTTCGCCGAAAATAACTCTTCAATAGGCTATTTTTAGCCTCAACAGGGTATTTTTAGCTTTCTAGAAATCTTGTTAGAACATAGTCGAGTTCACAGTCAACGGGCGAGTTTTTAAAAATGCAGTACACTCAGCTCGAATACAGGACCAAATCAGTCCTTACTCACGACTTCATCGGGACAATTGAGACGAATCTCCACAAGGTGTTGCCAGAGGCAGTCCTAGATCCAGTCAAGATCAGAGATTCGATTATTCAAAATATTCAACAGTCCGGGTTACTGGAGGCCGCTTCCATTCCTATCTCCACTCATTGTATTGAGTTTGTGATGCATATTGCATTATATTAAGCATTACAACTCTGCTACTCGTGAGATAGTGTCAGTAGATGGACGAGTTATTTGCAGTCTCAAGCCTCTGGACGTTGAAAGGAGTTTTGGTATCCCTCAGCACCCGAACAGTCTAGTTATTTCTATGGAGCAATGCAAGCATGCATTCAACGCTGATGTGGAAAAGTGCCAAAGCAAAATGGCAGAACGATGGTTAAAGCAAGCGAAGAACAAATTGCCAAACAATGTGGGTCGTGGTGAGTACAAGGATGAGTACTCGATTCTAATTACACTCTTGAATTGTGTCTCAGGTCATTCACATGCAAATGTTTTCCAGCCTTGGATGTATTACATCATTGGTCGCATCATATCTGGGCAAGAGCATTATGATTGGGCATCCTTCATCAGCGACATCATCCACAAGCAGATCACCGATTTCCTAGTTGCCCACGAGTTTCACATGTGTTCTTACCTCGTGTACTTGATTGCCTATCAGGGTCAGTTCCGAGGGTTAAACACTGTTGGCATTCTTAGTGTTCAGAAAGTCTATCACTATTACGATCAGCTTGAGTTCACTAAGGCTGAACATCACTTCGAGCGTGTTCACGAGGCTTTCTTGACTTATACAGTGAGAAATTTGGAGCGGGAGTTGCACGTTCGTATCTCGGCAGTTGCTAGAGCAGCGATGGATGGTTGGGCAGACTGGTTTATTCAGTTCCCGACATACACTTATATCCGAGTATATGGATTTATAGGATATCCAACTATCCTTCGGATAGAACAGTTTTTATGGAGTTCCTGAGGCAATTGCATGATGTTCATCGTCATTTGCGTTGCAAGCATAAACCAGCTGCCAGTTTTCCTTTTCAGTTTGGAATATATTGGTGCAAGACGACAGTTGATGCCAAAGCTGCAGGACAGGAGCTGGAGAGGTATCATCTCAAGTATCTTGTTGAGGTACGTGCCTATGATCCTTGGGGTCATTACACAGCTCGCCTCAGTGGTCGCGCATATCATATGCCTTCTATGGAAGACTATTGGGCCAATTGTGTGGACGACTTCGAGGTTCGCAGATGTAGCTATGGCCACTTCTCTTTCTCACAGATTTCTGTTTTCTTAGCAGAAGATGTGGGAGGTTTATCAGATGATGAGGGTGAAGTCCTTCCTCAGTTTTTCAAAGAGCAAGTTGACACACAGCCGCTGCCAGCAGTTGATTGGTACGCCAAGGAGTATGCAACAGTAAAGGAGAGGTCAAGTAGAGTTATTTAGAACAGTATACTTTACCTCGACAGCAAGAAGACCAGGAGGGTAAGTGTGCCTAGAGCAGAGCCGCCAGTGGTGGATCCTTTGCTACCTTCCTCGTCGAAACCTAAACAGAAGAAGAGGAGTAACCCTCCCAAGAAAGGTCAAGCGCCAAACAATTCAAAAGGCAAGGCGCTTGCTATTGATATACACACGGACCCTGTCAGACAGCCTGTCACAGAGCCAGTTCAGAGGCCAGTTCAAAGTCCGCCAGTGCCTGAGGTTCAGCCTCAAGTTCCTATACCAGTTCCGGAGCAGTCACCAATCACGATTCATATCGAATTGGATTTAGACTCCCCATCTCGCAGCAGCTCCTCTACATATTCACTCTCATCAGAGCCTCCTGTTGCTAGTACAAATCCTTCCAGTAGCATTAGCCGAGACCAGTCTTGGATTGAAGCTCAACTGGGAAGGAAGAGGAGGCAGCCATCCCATGTCCTTAATCATTCAGATTTTGATCAAGTTTACCAGGATGTGCCAGACAAGAGGATCAAGAACATGGTCCACGTGGAGAGGAATACTGATATGGAGATCATCATCGAGACTGCTATACCTCCACAGGGGAAGAGCTTGGATGAGTTGGAATCTCAGGACTTCGAGGTTATCACAGTCAACCTTGGTCGTAGCACACGCCAGACTCAGGTTGATCTCCTACAGGTTGCTACAGACAGTGCCAGGGATAGAATGCTGAAGGACGGAGAAGACAAGGCAACCCTCAAGGCTGAAATCAGACAGCTTCGTCAGTACATTTCTAGCCTTGTACACAGGTCAGATGTTACCGCCACACTCCCGCCGATGCTTGAGCCTCCAGTAGAACAGGGCCAGCTTAATCATTTGGTTGCATACGGCAAGCGTTTGGAGGAATGGGAGGAGGAGTTCGTTGCTAGAGGTCGTTCTATGCTTACAAAGTTATATCAGTTGCGGTACAATGCCCGAGAGCTTCGTCTACGTCTCCAGGATGAGGAGCGAGACATGGCGATTAATAGACCCCAGGACGAGATTATGATTGCTCACCTGAGTATGGCATATGAATCAATCACAGATGCAAAGGATAAAGAGGCTATCAACTCTTGGAAAACACAGTTGGTTTTCAAGGCAAAGATAGAGGAAACAATGGCGTCAGAGTTGGTTGAGAGTAGAGAGCACGTTACTAGTGCACTTCGGTTTGTGAGGACTTTAGTATCTCGCTTACCGTGCCAATATCAGATTGAGGGTGGTGCGTATGTTGAGCTTACCGATGTACAATCAGAGCTCCAGGCACTCATTCATACTATTTTCAGTGGGGAAACGGTTGGCTGTAAGATTAATCAGCTTACAGTCATGTCAGCGTTGTTCGATGAGGCAACCAGGAGCAGAGGTGAACTTCAGTCCCAGATCACAGCTGGTGAGGACATGCTACGCAGGCATAGCATTCTTCGGCAGGGTATCAGAGCTCCAGACAGTGATGCAGTTAACAATCTCGTTAAGGGATTGGTTGCTCGAGATCACGACCAGTAGACTTCAGTTCCCACTTCTCAGAATAGAAGTTACACATAGGAGTTAAACTTGGTGTTATCTTTTCAAGTTAACTCACTGTCTCATCTCATGCATATCTATTCTGAGATCAGCTTTATTCACTTGGAGTTATATTTAGGGTTTACGTTAACTGATAGTAGTATTCCAGTTAACTTGCTTTCAATAAGGACATGCATGCTTGCACATTGTCCACATAGATTAGGGTTTTCGGTTAACTGATGGTAGCTTTCTAGTTAACTGTATAGTTTGCTTTATTAGGGTTTAGCAATAAATCTTGCATGCATTGCAAGACTATAGTTGACTCAAGGTGATTTTAGGGTTCCCTACACCTTTTGATGTCTATAAATAAGAGTTTTTGCTCATTTGTACATAACTTTTGCACGATAGCATACAGGCTATGCCCACCTTGCCTGTAGTATTGCTATTTTGTATTTGTTCACGAAGTTTTGCACGAGAGAGAAATATATCTTGTGCCTACCTTGCCTGTAATATTGCTCATTCTGTATCTGCTCATGAGTATTTACTATTGTGATGAATTGTTATGCCACTTGGGTTTCATGCAATTGTGATGGTGAATTCTTGCTTTAGTTAGATATAGTGGCTAGTTTGATCATAGATTGTATGCGTGTCTCGCCTATGCAATTTATTGTCCTAGTTGGCTATCCTTCATGTTTTGTGTTCAATAAACTCCTTCAGATTGAGCTGATAGATGTGCCACCTTGCCTTCAAGTTGAGAATTTGTACTTGGTTATGTGTGATGTATGTGAATAATAAACTTATTCAGATTGAGCTGATAGTTGTGCCACCTTGCCTTCATGTTGAGAATTTGTACTTAGTTTATCGTGTGTTGTCGTTTCCAATAAGCCTATTCAGACAAGCAGATAGTTGTGCCACCTTGCCTTCACGTTGTGAGTCCGTACCCAGCTTATCGTCAGATAATCATTCCTGCTCCGTTTCCTCATGCTCTAAATTCTTGAGGGGATTGGATAGTTAAGTTACTTAGTTTTGAGTGTTGTAGTTAAGTCTTGCTAAACCAGAAAATACTTAGCTGCAACGTATGGAGTTTTTCTTAAACCTTGTGCCTCTTATAGCTGAGACAAAAAGACAGGATATAGTTTAGTTTACTTTTCCCTTTTCAAGCATTTTTGTCAAGCACAACGAGGGAGTTTCCCCTCCTAATTTGAAGAGCACTCATTGCGTAGTGTGCATAGCTGTCCGTACCAACTTGCACTCCAAAGGTGTTAGTTGTTACGCCAACAAGTCTAAAAGAGACTTGACCAAAATCGAAGCCAAGCCTGCAAGCCTCATTTGGCTTGGCTTGGCAATGTATATACTTGTAGATAAGTTTTTTTCTTTTTTTTTGCCATATTCATAATATTATTGGTGTATGTGTGTTCCATATGAACTTTTGCATTCTGTATGGATAGAACTTGTATTCTAAATCTATAATTATCATCACTATCTTTTCAATAGTCATAGCCTTAAAATAGTATCAAAAGAAAATGAAGCTCTCCATCTGGAAGTCTATATTTTTAGTGTTCTCAATTTGAATATTTGAACTTACAACTTTGAGATTCTTTTTGTGATATTTCAAAATTTTCAAGTATTCAGCGCTCATTTTTTCACAAACAGTGGAAAACTAAAATTTCTGGAAAAGATGTGATTGACTTGCTAATAGGAACACCAAGCTAATGAATTAAGCAATATTTTTGTCTAACCTTGACAGCTCACAGCCAAATGAAGTAGCATATATACTAGTAGGATGATAAATGTAAGCATGTGTTGTATCCCTTGCATGCTAATGCAACAGCATAGATTCAATTTCCATTTACATTATTGTTATGTATAAATATACTGCTAGAACAGAAACAACACAAGAAGTTCATCCTTACCTTTTCAAGCAACATTGTCAGATTATCCCTGGCAGTTACAAATGGCACATCAACAGCAAGACTGCGGCAGTAATGATATATTGCACCTAGTGCGTTCCCAGTATATGTTGCCAACACTGCCAACTGCAAAAATAAAAACAAAAACCCAAAGCCAAGGTCTTTATGAATTTTGCCTTAAAACAAAACTCTGTATTGAGCAATTCCAATCAGACTATCATTAGCAAGAAATATGAAATTGAAATTACAATTCATAAAAAGAACAACAATGGGGTTTGCAAAAAGTTTAAGTTGTATTAGAGTTCTGTAATTTGGTCTATTAAATAATTGATCTCAATATGTTATTCTACTTGCAATATTACATATTGAAAAAAGATAATATTATATTAGTTATCAAAGACAAATTACAAAAATCCCATTGGCTGCTGTAGCAAGCACAAGTGAAAAGCAAAGAAAAAAGTACAAATATCAACAATTACTAAATATTTTTACAAGTTTCAACAGATAAAATAAAATGACTTTCATACCAAACAGAAATAAGATTGGGAAACTACAAAAATGTGACAGCAGAACATTCCAATAGAAAAATATTTTTCAGAAGTGGTATTACTCAGAACAAAAGAAAAAACTGTGCATCTTCTATGAGGATGTATGATGATGAGTTTGTTGGTGTTTGTTGTGAAGATACGTTTGCTCATTTAGCTACTCGCCTCCTGCTGTTGCTGTGCCCAAATCGTACCAGAAGTCACTCTCTCAAATTGAAAGCTTTGATTGCCATTTCTAGCTTCATGTCCAGAAGGGTTTTCCACAGTGCACAATCCATTGTATTTACGAGGAAACAAGCAGCAATCTGACAGCAATCTGACTCCTGTTTTGCTGAATTACATCAACCAAATGTCTAGTTTACTTTTCTGTTGTCAAGGTTTATCCTATTCTTTATATTTTGCTTTGTAGACTAATAAAGTTTTGCCTGAACAGATCATACTGGCATCTCAGAGAGTTTTGAAGAATCTGCTTGTAGTCTTTCTTCTCTTGAATGCAAGACACCAAAAAAGTGACACTTTTTCATAAAAGTTTTGTTTCTACTTGTTTGGCATTCATTGTTGTTAGCAGCCAATGTTGCGCTTCACTTATGTTGGCCAATGCAATACATATAGTTGAGTCGCTGCTTTGAGAAGATTTTCCACATGTTCCAGTGAAAGGCAGTGAGGTTTATGTGTCTGTTGGGGCTTAAGGTTTTGTTGCGCCTTACACAACACACCCCATTTTGCTTTTAAAAAAACATGGACCCCACTTTGCTTTCTGCTACAGGTTTTGTTCCTTGGATCATTTTTTTCTCTCCCTACTATCAGTTCGGAAAAGGAACTTACTTTCATCAGCCTAAGGATGGTAATCAATCCAATTTCATTGTGAATGCGTTGTGGAATAGTCATTGTCATGTATGCAAATTTTCCTAGGACTACTGAATAAGGGGTTTACATCATGAAGTCCTTATCAATCCTGTCTTGTCAAAGTGTTACAAATTTTCCTAGGACTACTGAATAAGGGGTTTACATCATGAAGTCCTTATCAATCCTGTCTTGTGAAGTTACAGATTTTAAACATGCTACTAGAATTAATTTCATTCATGTTAAAATGTCCTATCATCCTACTTTCCTCGCAAATAGTTAATACTTAAAAGTGTTAAAAGGTCTGGTTAAGAAAATTTTGCAAAAACCCTACTAAGTACCAAATGTGATTTTTGCAATGTTAAAACATCCTACCATCCAGTTATTTCCTGCAAGGTGTCTTGTTAAAAGCTTAATGACATTTTCTTAACAGGTTAAAGGTTTGTGAAATTTTTATGCAGAAGAGGATGCTATATGTAGAAATTTTAAACATCCAAAACTCATATCTACTTCCAATTTCTTTTCCTGCAAATTTGCCAAAGAATTCAAAGTGAAGTCATAAGGTTAATTTCCCGCTAAAAGTCCTATGCATTAATGACACCTACCAACTACACTACCCTACAACATTAATGGCTACACAAATTAAGGTGAATGCAAACTATAAACCAAGTTTTGTCAATCATTTCAAGACTTCGCATTCATAAACAAGCAATTAAAAGCATTTGGCGACCAAGGCAACCAGCAAAAAAGAAAGCCAACAAATTTAATCACTACAATGTATAGAGAGCATTGAAGAGGCTGAGTGAGCTAGTTGTAAGGCAAGTGAGTGGAGGTGGTAATTCACAACATCCAAGATATGCAATTCTATGAATTTGATTTTTCAATGTTCACTAAAAACTACATGTCCAAATAGTGCCCTAAATCTATTGTTATTAATTGAAAAGGTTCAAAATATGAACATTGTTGAATTGTGTTTACAAGCTCCAATTGTTCTATATACTTGAATTTCATTTTGGAGTTGAGCCAGGGTTATGAAAGCTTGAAAATTAGCCATTGGATGCAACCATAGGTTTTGAAATGTCATTGTTACAATTAACCCTAGTTGAAGGAATTTAAACAATTAATTGAAATCCGAATTTAGGGAAAAAAGTCAATCAAAAAACCCTATTAAATATGTCTAAACAATGCCCTAACCCAAACTGATGAAAAGTTAGCAAAACATGTGTACATCGTTGTCCAAATCAAATCTTTGCAGAGCTGAGATTACATGTTAAAATGGTAAACTTGCAGGATTATTTAGTGGATGTGGATTCTCAAAAACGACACATCCTATATCCTCTTCCATTTGGTTTCCCCACATGAAGCTCAAAATTTCAATAAGACTTAGAACTAAAATGAATGAAGGAAAGATTGCAAAATTCCTTGGAACTAGAGGATATTTTCATTCAATATTCTAGCCTCCAAACATCCTAACATTTCCCACAAAATCCATGAAATCTAAGGACTCAACACGACTTAACGCAATTTGAAAATTTGTCTAAATTGTGTGGTTTTGCTACCAAAACAATATTTCCAATGTATTATCAAAACCTTTGGATCCTGTAGTGATGCCCACAAAACTTTAACCAAACTTGAATGAAAAGGCTTGTGGAATTTGTCTTAGATTCCAGGCATGACCTTTTATCCTAAAAAGTTCCAAATCTTGATTGAATTCCTACAAGTTGGTAAAACTAAAGAAATGCATCTTTCCGAGAAAAAGCTTGGACGTTGGGACTTCCAAAACGTAACACATAAGGTCTAGATCCTCATGGGTTTTCCACAAAAGTGTCTTATAACTATAAACCTTAAAGGAAATGTTTCAATGCAGAATTTTCCTGAATAGGAAGACATTATACTATGGGTTCAAAATGTCTACATCCCAACTAAATCTCCGCAAACATGGTGAATGAGAAAAATTGTTAAATGTGATAGGTGGTTTAATGAAGTAATGGATGTTCCTCTAATGGATGTTCCTCCTTTTGTTTTGCAAGTGTTAATGTCTAGATCTAGGCAACTAAGCAAGTGAAGAGTTCAAGGATGTGACTCCATTTGAAATTCACTCCACTAGGGAGAATATCTTTGTTACGGACCTCAGGCATATAGTTATGGAAGACTTTAGATAAAGAATGTGGAGTGCAAATGCAACAAGTTGAGCACAAAAGATAGTTAAGAATGGAATTGCTCAAGCTAGAGGATTCCCTACTTCAATACAATGCCCTAAGTTAGTAATGGCATGTGTTAAAAAATAATAATTTCAGAAGGAAGAGTCTCGGCAAAGCTCACACCAAAGGCCATTGCAAAAACATTCCATTTCCTTTCCATAAGGAAGTTGTTCTAATATTGCTAATAGATGTTGATGACCACTATAATGAGAATTTTGAAAAGTGTTTGAGAAACATAAACAAGAAGTGGATGGAGACTCATGGGTAGCGGTTTCGAAGATCCCAAAGAAGCTATTAAGAAATGACTTCCAAGTTCCAACAAGAGATTGGAGATATGATAACTTTGTTGAGCACCATAATGGAACTACCAACAACTTCTACTTTTCTACAATGGATGTTCTCATTCATTAATACAATTTTGAAAGACAAGAGCATAGTTCATTGGGTAGAGATTGAATAGTTAACTAAGGTGGAAGAAAACAAAAGGTTTTATATGACTTCACACTTGATGTAGTTCACTTGCCAAAAGGGCTTCATATTTAAGTTTGACAAGAAAAAGGTACAAGCAATATGGAGCCAAATTAGGTTGTAGTTTTTGAATATCATCCACAACTAGAACACAAGAGTTCATTGGCCCATTACAAGAGGGTAAATGATGCTTTCACAATGTGTATAGTAAGAATGTTGGAAGGCGACAGGAGAGTAAAAGGTTCTCTCTAAATGCAACAAAAGTTATAAGTTAATATGAGAATTGATTTATTCATTTTCCAAAAAATTTGTACATCAGGGTAGAAGGATTCTTTGGGGCACCAAATAGATTACCCAAGCATCCAACTAATAAAATGGTACTATTAGAGTTAACCAAGAAACTATGTGAGACACATAAGCTTCTAGAAGGAAAACATAAAGTTGGAACACAAATTTCCATCATGATTAGAGGATATGCTTGTTCTTCCCTACCTTGTGCTAAAAAGTCGGATGCTGAATTACAGCTGCATAACCTACACACCCATTCCACAAGGCCAAATTTTGATCCTCGCGACCAAATGGAGAAGTTAGTGTGATTGGGGCTCAAGGATGTGCCTCATTTGGAGGACTCAATATGCTGACAACAACGATGATCACGAAGTTAGAAAAAGGAACTATTGCACACTAACTGCCTATTAGATAAAAACTTTTGGGATCAACATAGTTTTGAATCAAGTATCTAATGATGTAGTCCTGAGTGAAGCTTATGATAAAGAAAATGTTTTTAATAGTCCTATTCCTTTACCCAATTGGGCAAAAGTAGAGGTGACATCCTTGAATAATGTAATGAAGAATGTCCTGAAATTTAGTATAACATGGTTGAAAACCTAAGTTATTTGGTTCTTCATATTTGCCCCAAGAACCCATGTGGGTACAGTTTGGGTATGGGTTCAGTTCGGGTACGGGTACGGCTTGGGCACTTGGGTTCTTTGTGGGCTCTTCTGTGAAGGACCCACAAAGAACCCAAGCACCCGAGCAGTACAAATTTGATATTGTCTTGGCAGACCAAGAACTTATAACCATTGTTTAAAAAAAATTAGGGATATTGTTTCCAATTGAACATGTGTAGATAGCATTAATTGATCCTCATGTATGCATCATTCCATCATTTACTCTCTCATTTGACCAGCACTATTGTAGGAAGGGGAAAAGACAATGTTTGGGCCAGACTATAAATTTGACATCATTTGTAAATCAACACACCAAATCTTCCACATTGACCCTCTACACCTGCATTGACCCTTGTTTGATTGACTCTTCTTAAATGTGGTTATCTGACAATGTTGACCAAAGAGCTCTGCTATACTGACTATGTTGACCAAAGATCTTTGCTACATAGACAACATTAACTTATGTACCACTTACATTGACTATTTTGTTTGATGATTATGTTGCATTGAGTGCAATATTCTACTTTTCACTAAGTCCTGACCAATTTGACCAAGAAACTAGTAAGGTATGCAAGCTTCTTTGAGTTTTTATTTTGTCTACTATATTTTTTAAGGAGAATCAATTATTGTGCTTGTGAAGTGATCATTAATTGAACTGTTATAAGTTACTATGTCAAAATTATGTTGTATTCTATTTATTGGCAATTATGAGCATCACTATTCTTATAAATCTATAATTTTGAACACACACATATATATATGTATATGTATATATATCTATATGTAAATATATATATGTATAAATATATATGTATATGTATATGTGTATACATATGTATATGTATATTTCTTGAAACTTTGATTTTGAAAAACGCACAAAAAAATGTGAACCCAAAACCTGGTTATGCGGATTGCCGCTTGAGGGGCAGAGCGCAGCGGCTTGCTTGTAATAATTGGCAGCAACAGTCCAGTTACGATCAATTGGATTGTGTACTGCAAAGAGCTCCTTGTATCTTGCCAAATCCCCCAAATATATAAATAGTCTGTGACAGGAAACAGCGCAGGGATTGGAAGCCTGGTCTTTCAAACATAATAAGCCCTCCCCTGGCAAAGCAGAGGGAGGAAGATCGTGTTTTGCCCTCAATTTAACAATAAGGGAGTGAAAATAACCAGAGGACTCGTCCAGAAAAGCTTTGAAGGAATTGACGACGCGGGAGAGATTGTCACGGTTGGCCTTGCGCTTGGAAGATGGGGCAAGGTCGCGAATTTTGGAGCGAAATTCTTGGATGCCGATATAATGTAGACGCCAAAGGCTCTGCTCCATTTCCGATGCCTGCCCAGGCGGCAAGGTGAGAAGCAGGTGTTCATAGGCGTCCCTGAGGCTAATCCGGGCTCCTCTCACGCTGGGGTCCAACCACCCTCTGCTTTGCATAAGTTCTGCTAATTTTTTCTCAAGAATTGAGATGTTTTTCAATTCCACATGATTTCGCTGTCGGAATTCCAACTCCGAACTGCATTGCTCCTCTTTCTGCATTGATCTTGTCGTAATGCGAAAATGGCCACAGCACCCGCTTGAGCGATTCAAATTATAAATAGCGAGTTGGACAAGGACTTGAAAGCTTTGGCAACGTCTTCTTACGCCCGACTCCCTGCACGAGCCAGGACACCATGACTGGTATTCGAAATGTCAGTTTAAATAGGGGAGAGGGGCCCATAGTGCAGCGGGCTAATTTCGGGGGTCATCAAAAATTTAAATAATTTATTTTTTCATTTAGTAATTTTATCGTGGACATAAAAAATTAATTTTGTTTATGTGAAAACAATTTATTATGTATAGGTCGATGATAAGTGGATTGAGTACAAAAAATTTATAGTTTGGATGGGTGACTGATGATGGGTTGGATCCATCACCAATCAATGCATGGCAGATGAGTGATACGTGTTCATCATGTCATGTGGCAAGCTGGCAAAGCATCACCAGTCTCGCCCACTTCCTAACATTTAACATGTCTCGCCTATTTTTCTATCCCAAACAACCACATTAACTTTGTGTCCCTTTCCATTCACTTGTATATTGTGGCGCCAACTTTCGAAGCATTTAAGCATTCAATGCTTCAAAACTTCACTTTTCTCATTCACTGACACCTCACTACTAAGATATTTCTTCTCGATTATTCATTTGAATAGGCACCAAAACATGTTTAGCTCTTCTCTGCATTCACTAAGTCTTCTATGAAAGGAACGGTCGTCAATGTTGAGTTCTTGCTCGTTGCTCTTCTTCAACTCCATTGTATGTGCTAAGGTAAGCATGGACCAATAGAACGTTCGCTAATGCTTCCTAATATGCATCATTGTTTCTTTGTTTTATGTTTGACTACATTGAACGTTTCTCATGGAATTATTTGTAGGTTTCCTTGAATAGTGAAATGGTCACCAATGTTGTGTCATTGACTATTGTTCTTCCAAGCCATTGTGGAGTGGTGTTCAACTCAAGTGAGGATTGTTTATCCTCACTACGACAATGAACTATTAGAAATCTATTGGGTTTTTTGTTCGTCTATGTTTTGTATTCGCTAACTTGAATGTTCTTTGGTTTTGTGAGTGCTTCTTTGAATAGTAGTTTTTTGGTTTTTAATTTTCTTTGGCATTCTGTAATTTCAGGGTTGAATGCATGAGGCTTTTAGTTTCTTTAACTCTATACAAAAAAGATTCAAAAGATTGCAAACTTCAAAAGTGTTATTCGAAGGTGTTTGTGAACACGTGTATTTTGTGTTCATAAACGCATTTAATATTCATGGGAATTCTATTCTTTTGACTTACCGGGTTAAGTTATAAATATGTTTATAGTTATTTGAATGCATTATGTAGATGGGTTTTCAATAGTTTTATTGCTTGTCGATAATATTGTCGAGTTGGTTCACTTTTCATTACGGTATGGGAATGGTATTGTGTTTAACAATGTTTAAGATGCTTCATTAAACCCCTAATAGGTTTAGGGTTTGCTTGCAATTATTCATGGGGTTATTAGTAGGGTTTATGTGGTGTTCATTTGTTTCTTTTATTCTACATTATATTTAATATGTCAAATAAACTTAATAATGATTTTGGTAAACGTTTCAAAGATAACATATATTGAACTATTTCTTTTCTACAATAGAAAGTATTAGAAATTAGTGTATATATTTCTAAATTAACATAGTAATGATAATTTAAAATTTAAAATTTATAAAGTATTAGGGTTTTCTCGTAATTAGGGTTTTCCTATTTTAGTTCATATTCTTGTGGTTTTGTATGCAAGTATCCACACCAAAACCAACACATTAATTCACTTTTTTGGTAGCCTTAATTAAAGGCATAGTAGAACAGTGTTATGACCTTGTAAGATTTTAGATATTTGCACGAAATTCTGCTAAAGAACAAATGCCTTAATCATTTATAATGACCTATGTCCAAAGAAATGAATTAGATTCTAACATGCAGAATAAATTATAATGATATGAATGAACAATATTCTTGCAATATGCATGTGTCGAGAACTATGATGTCAAGTCTATAAATAAAGTCCTACATGTATAATCTTGTTTATAATTGATGTTTGTGTAAATCAATGACATTAATACTCTATGAATAAAATAAAATAAATATTGGTCAAATCTTTAGGCCTCAATAGGACTACTTGTAGCCACTAATAAAATGGGGAGTAGAGATCCATCCTAATTATATCCAAGTAGACATCTTAGTCATCACTACCTAATGGTCATCTTGATTATAGCTAGATAATGGTCATCTATGTTGAGGTAGGATGATGCCACATTTTTTGTAGTGAGGTGGGTTGATTGTAGCCTATTTTTTATAATTCACTTGTATTTCTACATGTTAGAGTGGTTGTAGGCCCCCCAATCTATGTGTATGAGTCCAAATTTAGTTTAGTTGTTGATTCTTATGTGTAATGTTTGAAATTAGTAAGTGTTGGTTATTGGGGTGGTTGAGTAGACAATGCTCCTACATTATTCAAATGGTTAGATTTTTGCACCAGCAAACTAGTTAGGAAGTTGATAATGACCACACAACTCACCTATACCCTTCTACAATATTGTACCTATTATGAGGGTAATCAAATGGAAAAGAAAACTTAATACTCAGGTTTGTCCTTTGGTTGTTAGAGTGGTTGAGTAGAGGATGCTCCTACATTGTTCAAATGGTTAGATTTTTACACCAACAAACTAGTCAGGAAGTTGATAATGGCCACACAAATCACTTATACCCTTTTGAAATTATGTACCTATTATGAGGGTAATCAAATGGAAAAGCAAACTTAATACTTAGGTTTATCCTTTGGTTGTTAGAGTGGTTGAGTAGAGGATGCTCCTACATTGTTCAAATGGTTAGATTTTTGCACCAACAAACTAGTTAGGAAGTTGATAATGGCCACACAAGTCACTTATACCCCTCTAAAATTATGTACCTATTATGAGGGTAATTGAATAGAAAAGCAAACCTAATATTTAGGTTTGTCCTTTGGTTGTTGGAGTGGTTGAGTAGAGGATCCTCCTACATTGTTCAAATGGTTAGATTTTTGCACCAACAAACTAGTTAAGAAGTCGATAATGGTCACACAACTCACTTATACCCTTCTAAAATTATGTACCTATTATTGTAAGGAAGCTAAGGTAGCGGAAAAACTTCCTACACTAATCTTGAGAGGAGAATAATGCAAAAATTTTACAAATCTTTAACGGTTATAGAAACTTAAATAGAATAAACATAAATATCATGCATACCATTGCAAGAGAGGGGGACCACCATGTGCAAGGTTGCAGGTCACAGAGGGCCAAGATGCGGAAGGTTGCCCTAGCTTACCTAAGCTTAACGAGGTGTTAGGATATGAGGATGAGAATGATGAGGACTATGAAGTCTTGCAACCACTCTGCAATCCTAAGATTCGAAATGAGGCTAGGTGAGCTAGTTTTCGAGCTCAACACTATATCTCAGATAGCTCTTTGTCCAAGGACGAAAGCGCGGCATGCTGGTGTCTCTAAAGTGTTATGGCATTTGTACGACCAGAGGACCGAAAGTATAACGTGAACTATCAAAAAACAAGCTAGCAGCCTAGCTAGCAACTTTTAAAAGAGCAAAACAACACTATGAAATATGAGAAGTATAAATGAATGTGATAAATCAAATATACTAGAGTTAGGGTGACGAAGATGATTTCGTAGAAGAGCCTATTCGCCAGCTAGCTCCACAAAACACGTACACCTACACATAGAAAGAGGAAAATTTTGGGTGGATGTATAAGGTCCTACCTCAGTCAGACCCCCGTTTAGGTGTTTCCACCTCCACGGACAGCCAAGAAAGCAAGTATGATAAAGAAAGTACTATAATAGAGAACACCAAAACACTACAATACAGTAAGTGTGTTTACTCAACCAAGTAATAAAGAAGGGGAAAGGGGAATCTTACCACCTCCACCAAGAGCACTCAAGGCTGCTTAGGGGAGAAAATGAGAGTACTCGAGCCTCTGCTGCAATGGTGTTGTCCCAAACTTGCTCTATCGAAGCGATGGAGTGAAGTTATTGCTGCAATGGAATGCTTGAAGTTCTTGGAGTGAGTGAAAGTGAGCTTGTGAATGAGGTGAAGAAGTTAGAATGAATTCTTAGATGATTGTAGAAGATGAAAAGCTTCTTGCATGAATGAATTTGAAGGAAAGGGTGAAGAAAACGGCCATATTCGAGTTGGTTGGCTGAAGAGGGTGTTACAACTTGACTCCCAATGAGAAGTGTAACTCCTCTGCAGGTTCAGTCGCAGGAATCTTCTAGGGATGTAAGCACGCAGACATCTGTACGCCACGTGGGCGTCCCCGACAGAAATGCCTCCACCGACGCTCAAAACAGGCGCCAAGTGGGATGCAAGCAGCGAGCTTATGTGTAATTAAGCCTTCGAACTTGGTTTTCTAAGGTGGATAAAGGCAAAAGGGGAATTTGCATAAGGGGTGCAAATTCACTCTTATACAACCACGACACAATGATTTACGTGGGAAAAACCCTTTCGGGAGAAAAACCCCACACTCCAAAAGCCGCCCAATATATTATTCAATAAATCACAAAGATTACAATATACTTGCAAAGCAAGCTTCTCACAAGAGTATCACCACTCGGAGATCCAAAGACAACACAACCACTATCAGACTCTCATAATACATCACTCTTTACTGTAGTCGTAATACAACGCCCTCATAAAATAGGGTTACATTCTAGGGCAAGACATGCCAACAAAATATCTGCCATTAGATCTAAAACCTAATAATGAATTGTCCAGATTTACAATACATCATTTATTTAACATATGTCAACCATTTTATGAGTTTTCTTGAAAATTTTAACACACTCACATTTTGATCCTCAACGCCACCCCATGCTACACCTATCAGTGTAACTAGGAAATATATATATAAATATATATACATCCTATCAACAATAAACCGTATATAATTGCAAGGTTGAGACACATTTTCCCAAAAAATCTCCCACTTGTTGAACACCTTGCAAGGGCAACGTGAGGGTGAAAACATCGTCTCTTTAATTGCTAGGGGCCAAAAAGCCCATAGTCTTTGAACACCATCTAAACTTCTTTGTGCTCATAGGCTTAGTTAAAGAATTGGAAACATTCATCAAAGTCTCTACCTTAACCAGCTTCACCCTACCATCTTCGACCATATCTCTAACAAAATGATATTGTACATCAATTTGCTTAGTCTTGCCATGAAATGTTAGATTCTTGGCTTAGACATATCGCACTCTAACTATCACAATTAATTGTCACTGCACCTTGTTTTATTCCAATATCTGAACACAGTCTCTTAAGCCAAATGGCTTCTTTACAAGCATGAGTAGCTACCATATACTCTGCTTCAGTAGTAGACAAAGCAACCACAACCTATTGCTTACTCATCCAACTAATTGCACCACCAAATAAAGTAAACACATAAGCACTGGTGGATTTTCTGCTATCAACATCACCTGCCCAGTTTGAATCCACATAACCATGAATATCAATGGAAATCTCATCTTCAGTCATATTACTATGATAACATAAGGAATAATCTGAGGTACCGTGCAAATATCTAAAGACTCTTTTAACTGCATCCCAATGAACTCTACCAAGATTAGACATATATTTGGAAAGAACTCCCACTACTTGGGCAATGTATGGTCTAGAACAAACCATAGCATACATCAAACTTCCAACTACACTCCGGTAAGGCACTCTGCTCATGTCTTCCATCTCTAATGGAGATGTTGGACAATCTGACATAGATAACTTTGTTCCAACTGAAATAGGAACAAAAAATGGTCTACAATCCTACATATCAAACCTCTGCAAAATTGAGAACTTACATACTTACTTTGGCCAAGCCATAGCTTTCTATTCACTCTATCTTTTTTAATTTCCATCCCAAGAATGTGTCTAGCTACACCAAGATCTTTCATTTCAAATTTAGCAGCAAGTTGTTATTTTAGTTCTGAAATCATACCTTTCCCTCTACCAATAAATAATATATCATCAACATATAATGCAATAAACAGGAAATGGTTGCCATCAATTTTATAATAAACACAATAATTTGATTTAGAACGTTCAAATCCCAAACTCAATGCATATGTATCAAATTTCTACTACCACATCCTAGGACTCTATTTTAAGCCATACAAAGGTCTCTTCAATTTGCAAACCAACTTACTTTTACCTTTCACCACATAGTGTTCTGGCTATGTCATATAAATATCCTCCTCCAAATCACCATGAAGAAAAGCAGTTTTCAAATCCATTTGCTCAACCTCTAAATCATAAGCAACAAAAATAGAAAGAAAAAATCTAATGGATGTAATTTTTGCAATAAGAGAAAATATCTCACCATAATCAACACCCTCAACTTAAGAGTAACCCTTCGCAAACAACATTGTTTTATACTTCTCAATACCTTCATCTGAACCAATCTTTTTCTTGAACACCCACTTGCAACCAACAGGTTTTTGTCCTTCAAGAAATGGTACAAGATCCCATGTATCATTCTTTTTCAAAGACATGTCATTTCTTCATCCATAGCAATCTTCCAGGATTTTGCATCATTCATACTTAGTGCCTCTTCTAAAGATCTGGGTTCATCCATGTTAGTATTCAAAGCAAAAATACATCTCCAATCATCACGTGAATACCTTTTAGGTGGTTGTTTGTGTCTTGTGGACCTACAAATAAGTTGAGTTGGAGGTTATTCCTCCTCTTTTGAAGATCCAGAGCTAGATGAGCTCTCCTCAACTTCTTGTCTATCCTTGGGCCTCGATTCAACTTTCTCAGGTGTAGAAGGAAATTGAATTGCATCTTCTTGTTTGCTTTGTTTTGGCTGCAATGTAACATAAGAAGGCTTAGTTTCTCTAAAAATAACACTTCTACTATGTATTACCTTCTATGCAATAGGATCCCAAAGCTTGTATCCTTTCACACCATAACTATATCCGATGAAGATACATTTTGCAACCGTGTTCTCCAACTTTGTTCGCTTCTCCTTTGGCATGTGTGTATATGCCTCACAATCAAAAACTCTAAGATGTCTCAATGAAGGCTTGCGACCCAACCATGTCTCTATAGGTGTCTTATCAACAAGATTTGATGTAGGAGACCTTTTAATTAGGTAACAGACAGTGGCAAGCTTCAACCCAAAACCTTTTTTCTAGGCTAGCAACACTCAACATACTCTTAGCCTTCTCCATCAATGTCATATTCATTTGTTCTACAACTCCATTCTATTGCGAAGAATATGAAGTTGTATTTTTTCTATGAATACCACAACCTTTACAAAATCTATCAAAATCATTAGAGAAAAATTCACCACCATTATCAATCCTTAAACATTTTATTTTCTTTCTAGACTGTAACTCAACCATCGCTTTAAATTATTTAAATCGACTGAAAACTTCAAATTTACTCTTTAGAAAATATACCCATGTCCCTCTACTATAATCATCAATAAATGAAACATAATATGTGGATTTACCAATCAAAGGAACATCTACAAGACCAAACACATCAGAATGAATAAAGATCCAATACACCACAAGATTTATGAGAAATCAAGTAAAATTGAGCGTGGTTTTGTTTTCCATAAATCACAAACATCGAATTCAAGATTTGAATCAGATAAACCTTCAAAAAAGTTTTTATTTTTCAAGGTCCTTAGACCCTTTTCTCCAATGTGGCCAAGTCACTAGTGCCATAACATAGTTTTCTTTACAAGTAACTTTGTTTCAGAAGAAAGAGCACCCTTTGGTACCCAAAATCCATGACCATCTACTGAAGGTGAAACCCTCACTTCTTCCACAAATTTGCTTTTCACAGAGGTACTATTGCACTCAATAGTGCATGCATCAAGCTTATACAATGTGTCATATCTGACACCTCTAGAAATCACCATAACACCTCTGACCATCTTGCATCTTGCATCAAAAAATACTACCTGTACACCTGCATCTATTAGTTTTCTCACAGATAACAAATTTTGTGTTAATCCAAGGATATGCAACACACCATTAATCCTTTTTATTCTACCATCGAGAAATCTAATTTTAACTTGACCACGACCAACAATTTCTAAATGAGAATCATCACCCAAGTACACCTTACCTCCATCAAATTCTTCATATTCAGAAAACCAATCTCTATTAAAGGTCATATGGAAAGATGCACTTGAGTAAATTAACCATGCATCATTACATGCATGAGTTGTCAAAGTTGCAATGAATGTGTCACCATCTTCCTTCTCAAACTCAAAATCAAAATCTTCCTTCTTTTTCTTCTTCTTTTCTTCTTTACATTCCTTACAAACATGTCCAGGCTTACCGCAGTTCAAACAAATAACTTTGGACTTTCTAGGAGATTTAGATCTCCCCCTGGACTTGGATTTGTCACGCTTCTCATTTTTCTTGCCTTTTTCCTTAGGTCTTCCATGAACATTTAGGGCCTCCTTGGCACTAATGGATACATTCCTCCTCATCTCTTCAAAAATTAAAGAACCCACTACATCTTCAATCTTCAATATAATAGAAGTACTCCCAATATCCATAACAAGAGAATCCCACGAATCAAGAAAAGAACAAAGCAGGATCTAACATTTCTCTTCCTCATCCATTTTGACACCAATTGATGCCAATTGAGCTACCAAAATATTGAATGCTTCCAGGTGGTCTATGATTCATCCACCCTCTTCCATTCTCAAGGAATACAAATTCTTCCTCAAGAAAATATTGCTCACTAAAGATGTGGCCTGATACATCTCACCAAGCTTCTTTCGTAGTTTCTGTGCAGAGGTCTTTTCATGGGCATTAATTAAAATAAATTCTACCAAGCACAATCTAATTAGACCCTTGGATTTACGGTCCATAACATCATATTGAGCAGCTTGAGTAAGATTTGCAAGCCTTGAAAAATTCTCATCAACAACATCCCACAAATCTTGATCTATCAACAAATCCTCCATCTTCAACTTCCAAATCTCAAAATTATTTCCAAAAAAGTTCTCCACCTCTATTCTCCCTAATGAACTTTCCATCTAAAAATTCCCGCAACAAGATCACAAAGTTTCTTCTGCACAAGCTCCCACTCAAATCTGGATTAGTTCAAAAAAAACCTGACAACCCACAACTAAAACCAAAGGTGATCAAGTTCTAAAACCACTTGTAAGGAAGCTAAGGTAGTGGAAGAAATTCCTACACTAATCTTGAGAGGAGAATCATGCAAAAAATTTACAAATCTTTAACAGTTATAGAAACTTTAAAAAAAAAACATAAATATCATGCATACGACAACACAGTGATATATGTGGGGAAAATCTTTTCGGGAGAAACACACCACTCCAAAAGCCGCCCAATATATTATTCGATAAATCATAAAGATTACAATATACTTGCAGAGCAAGCTTCTCATAGGAGTATCACCACTCAGAGATCTAGAGACAACATGACTACTATCAGAATCTCAAAATACATCACTCTTTACCGCAGTCGTAATACAACGCCCTCATAAAATAAGGTTACATTCTACTGCAATACAAGTCAACAAAATATCTGTCATTAGATCTAAAACCTAATAACGAATGGTCCAGACTTACAATACATCATTTATTTAATATATGTCAGCCATTTTATGAGTTTTCCTAAAAAAGTTAGCATGCTCACATTTTGCTCCTCAACGCCACCCCATGCTACCATTGTATACACCTATCGGTGTAACTAGGATACATATATATATATACATCCTATCAACAATAAACTGTATATAATTGCAAGGTTGAGACACATTTTCCCAACAATTATGAGGGTAATCGAATGAAAAAGAAAACCTAATACTTAGTTTTATCCTTTGGTTGTTGGAGTGGTTGAGTAGAGGATGCTCCTACATTGTTCAAATCGTTCGATTTTTGCACCAACAAACTAGTTAGGAAGTTGATAATGGCCAAAAAATTCACTTATACCCTTCTGAAATTATGTAGCTATTATGAGGGTAATTGACTGGAAAAGCAAACCTAATACTTAGGTTTGTCCTTACTCCAAAGATAAATTGGTGATATTTGAACCTACGTATGTTGATTTTCAAGTAGTATTCATTGTGATGATAATAATTATCTAGAATATTATTATTATACATTTGATTGTAAATATCTATAACTATTTGAATTAAGTTGAATGTTATGTTGTTTCATAATGGAGCTAGATAAAACCTGGGGAAGGTTACTTTGGCTTTAAAGTCTTAACCATATTTGCACAACATGGAGCAATGACATCCTTGTCTCAACATAAGATGATCTTTAGATTGTTGTCAATTTAAGGAAAGCAATTGTAGAAGGTGTCGCGCCCCGCCGTGCGAACCCCAATGGAACTAATAACAACGGAACAATTTTTTTTTTTAAAGAATATAATAAACATACTTAAGTATTATAACATAACAATGTATTATGAGGCACAACTAGTTCCAATGGGGTACACGAAGTGACATGACTACACTAACCCATAACAACGAAAATAAGATAACAATAATTAATCTATTACGTAAATCTATTCATTCCCATTTCATCATTTAAAATATCTATCAACTATATCCACATTAATAACATATGCACATATGACAATACATGGAAATATAAAGATATAAAGTGTTACATATTTCGGTAGATACAACTCAACATAACCAACTATAACACAAGATCCTGAATAAATACATGGCCTGAATAATTATTACATCCCAATGATAGAAGAATACAATTGACTAAAAATACAACCTCAATAATCACATATACAATTTACAACAAGGTCATCCCAACACACGTGGGAGACAATACATCAATGAATACATTACATATGAAGTATATACATCTATTTGGTACATAAGGACACTGGATCATCAACATCCGCCAAAACCTGCAAGTAAAAGATACATCTGCAACAGAAAAGGGAAACCCAACGGGGTGCGAAGCACGTTCCACCCAACCACCCCCGTGCTGAGAGTAGACAAGGAAGGGTCCCCGACCAAGTACGCCTAACAATAACAAAGGCTAACTCCCAACATACACATAACATCAAGACCACCTAGAAAACTCATGACAACCATTCCAAGAGGCACAACAACAAATCACTTCTGAACATAACAATAAAACACCTTCCCAAATAACAACTAGTCACACACACAACTTCAATGAACTCAAGGCATAATAACAAAGACCTCATCCAACAATGACCAAAGAGAAAACAACAAGGCACTTAACCACTACAATCACAATATTACTTCACAACTACAATCACAATGTCACTTAACACGAGGTTACAATGCTTCCAGAGAACAAGATCATGAACATCGCACAATAACTGAATAACTGTCGACATAGGAAGAGTGTCATGCATAAATTTCCATGAGTTACCCTGGCTCAACCTTCCTAGGCTACCAGACCCCCATCCTGGGTTACCCTGGCTTGCCTCTACCGGCCACCGGACCCTCACGCAAAACTATGCGTCCCATCTCATCTCGAGCCTTATCATTCACTTGCTTCACGAGAGAGACATCCTTTATCTTTATTAGTGTGAAAGCCCCCCCATTAATTCATTTAGATTATCACTTAATTAAACTCTAGGTGAGTTTCCCTGGTGCCCCTTTGTGTGCCGGACCCCCACAAAGAGCCACTCTCCTATCGACAACACACAAGGTACAATACCACAATAGATAACTAGACAACATAACCTCTCCAACCAAAGGAGGAACAAACAAGGAAACTCACTCCGAACATGGAGGAAACCAAATCAGAAAACACACTCCTTCCACAGGAGGTACAAATCTCATTACCCACTCCTATTTCCTAGGAGGCACAAATCCCCGTTCGTGGAAACCGGGTACAACATCATAGTACAATACATCAAGGCGATTCACAAAATGAACCTCTACATAACATCCCACTCTAGAGAACTTCTCTGGAAGACTTACATAGACCCTTAACCCCATTTTCCCGACATGGAGAATAAAAGAAACATGATAGAAAAGCATTCCATCACTGGAAGCCCTTAACAATAACTTAAACTCTTATGAAAGGTAAGGTAGATCATAGGGTTTTTCCACACGACACAATAAAACAATGAAAAGAATACCACAAATAAATTAAACGAATAATCTTGAGAGAAAGCAATTACATAAACAATACCATAAAACTCTTTTACATAACAACAAATTTCACCTATAAAATAAATCCATTGCTCGAGAAGATTCAACTCAATTCAAAACACATAATTTATTTAAAGATTGCACAACTACATTGAACATTGCAATTTCCTCAAAGTTATCTCCAATTTTCACAATTAACTATAACAATATAAGTTTATATATATATATATTTTTTTAACATTGCTATATATGGAAAATTATATAAAAATCCTACTTATTTTCTAACCATAACGTTATAAATAACTGATGATATATATATATACATATATATATAGAAATACGATATATATGAATATATATATATATAAACCTACATTTAAAATTTATTAAAATGAATTAACAATTAATCTAATCATATATATACAAATAATATAATTTATATACATTAATATATATATTATAAATAATATATAATATATATATTAATATATATATATATTTAAATAAAATAAAATATGTGTATTAATATAATACATATTAAAAAAAAACGCATAAAACAAAACTTTAAATTTAAATTTATTTTATAAAAAGCACGCAGCCCCCAACACTCAACCGCAGTAGTACTGCGGGGTACACAGCTCGCAGGTACTGCAGTCCCCTCTGTGAGGAGGCCGCAGCCCCCACGCGGCTGCGTACAGCAGCCTTGGCTGTTGTACGCAGCCGGTGTCGGTTGCGCCCAGCCCACAGTGGGGTCGGGGGATGGTACGGCGAAAGTCGTCTGCCCCTTCCCCCAATACAAATTTATAATTTATAATTTTATTTAATTTATAAAAATTATAACTTTTGAATAAAATATTTAATATTATTTCTAAAAGAAAATCCCCAGTACGACTTCGAAATATGAGAATCGCCTATATGATGCTTACAGAACCAAAATATATCCTTTATAATTTGTGGGCCGAACATGCACGAATGTTCATTACAAACATATATATAAAGATTTTTAATATAAAATAAATTTCATACACAAAGGAAGTTCACGGGTTCGAACCCCAAAAAAAAATACAAATGCTCAACAAACCTCGGTCGACGCGAATACCTACAGATTTTCAATAATATAAAATTTCATTTTTCAGGAAAAAGGATGAAAATTTTGAAAATATTTCAAATATATATATATATATTTATATTTTATTTTGTAATACGGAATTTTGAATAAACATAATATATAGAAATTTCATTCGTTTCACAAGTCCCAGTACGGTATGGAACACAGACTTCCATAAGCAATCAAAGAATTTTCTTTTCACAACCAAATGGGTATATAAAATATTTTATAAGCATAATATGTATAAGTGTATTTACTTCTGTAAATAAATATATATATAAATCCCAAAATCATAACTAAATACATAGATTTTAAAAAGGTCCAAAATAAATTCAGGCGTGCAACAATATTTATCCCAATAGCAATATGATTTTCTTTTCAATAGTTTCATACTTAAATTTTCTTGAAGAATTTATACCAAGGTTTTCTCTACAGAGAAATACAAATATTTTTAACAGAAAAATCTCAATCACAGGAAACTCTTTTTAAAAAAAACAAGGAGAAATTAATCTTTCAACATGGCAGTCAAAATTTATTACAGAAGAATAAATCAGAAAAGAAATAATGAACTTGAAAGGAACCTGAAACCCTTCGTTTGATGAAGAATCCTTCTGAATCCTCCTTTCGACTTTCTGCCTTCAACTCTTCTCTCGATCTTCCCCCTCCAACGTTCTTCTGAATCTCCCTTTATTTCGAAAACCACAATAATTTTTATCCCCAAAAACCCCCAACAAAACTGTTGTTCCTTTATTTTTATTTCCAAATCCCAAAACAACAGAGCCCAAAAACTTCCCTTCTCCATGAATTCCCTCATAAAAAAATAATAAATCACTAATTAAAATCAATAAATCTTTTTCCGTTTTCTTTTCCAAAAAGCCTCTCCTTATTGGTCCTTTTCCAGCTTTTAAAAGCTTACACTTATCTAAAATTTTAATTGAAATAATTTATTTAATTCAGATATTATCCTCTCATAATTTTCTAATTTAAAATTAATAAAAAAAAATATAATATCAAATTATTCTTAACAATATTAATTTTAATTATAATTATTTGCATTTTCAATTAATTAAATCACTTTTAATTTATAATATATTTAATTTTAACATTTTTCTAACTCTCAATTAAATCAAATAATAATGCAACATTAATTAATTATTTTGTGAAATACGATTAATTAATTAAACACTAACCAAGAATAAAATAAATACTCAACAGTGAAACTACATACAAGACAAAGACAAAACTTCAGTCAAAACACAACGACTCACCACCGACGACGGACTTGGGACGGGGACACTTCCAAACCTACTCCCTTTTTCAACATTTTTACCCATTGGGTTTATTTATTGCTCGCCCTGTCCTGCCGAAGCAGGTGGAATAGAGACTTATTCCTGCAATCCTGCATCCAAATAAACGTCAAGTAGCACATGTATATATATATAATCAAACATCCTATCGTGAGAAGGAATTGCAGTGTAGCAGGGCACTCGTGAACGAGTGATGCTACACTGTCCTCTCACCTAATCTATTCTAACAATTACAATATCAATAACAACTAACATTTCTAACCAATTTGATCATAAGATAATGTGATTACTTAACTACTGCATCATAACTAATTATTAACCATCGCATTATAAAATAATACTGAATTAAATAACATCACCATAGAATCATCACATTGACATATAAATATTAATGAAAATCTACTTGAATAAACAATAATCCAAATCAACACATCAAGTATCATAAATCATACTAATAATGTCACACGCAACAATTAACTAAACCACGCATCCACACACACCAAACAACAATACAGACAAGCACCGTCACAAGGCATCAATCAAAACCACATGAATGTCAAATCCAACAACACATAGAGTATCATCATAGTATCAACGTATCAAGTTAAAGCATAGGAATAAATAAATCCAAACAGTAAGAGGAGGGGTAATACAGAAGGCCCTTTGAGAAATGGGCTACTGAATGAACAAATACCTAAGAATGAATATCAATAGAATTAACATTGTATTCCTATTACTGAATTATCTATATAGTACATGAGTAGGAAATTTTTGTGCGATTTTGTAATGTTTTAAGTGAATGCAACTAATTGTGGAAATGTCAAAAATATATTGTTTGCAAATAGATGGTTTGATGTTCTTGTATTTGTCTTTTAGTGTCTAAATTTAATGATAGAATTTTGAATTTATCAATTATTATATTGGTAAAATTGATTTTTTAAACTATCGAGGTTATGTAATTTTTGCAAGGGATAACAAGGTTCATTGAATTGGTTATTCATGTTATTGTAATATGTGTGTGTAAGTATGTAGGTGAATCAATGAATAAAATTTTACACGAATTCCCTAAAGTTTTGGACTTAGTATAAACTTTACTGGAATGATATCTAAATGATAGTGAGTTCATTTTGGTTCTTCATAAGATTTGTGGCCTTGTTTTTATATTTATTGAATTACTTAGTTGACAAATTTAGTTAATTCTGAGTTAAATCCTTAACTATAAGATTTATAGGGTAGATCATAACCATAAATCTATGATAGTAATTCCTAGTTGTTGATTCACTTGATTCATTCCCCAATTAAAATTATGTCCCCATGAAAAAGAGACAGTTATTTGAAGATCTAAATTATCAAAGTCAAAATGGAAATTGATTAAGGCCAAATCTATAAATTCTTTTATTTGCTAGAGAAAATAATTTGAGGAGAAAATATTTGGGGAAAATTGTCCTTGACTACTCCAAAAAGTCTTGGTGGGCTAGACCAACCAAGCATGCCACATGTTTTCATTAGAATAGTTCACTTCTTTGACATAATAACTTTTGAATCTTGAAACCAAAACCTAACCAAGACATGTTTATGTCAATTTCATGTCTGTAGGATCCATCAAAATTTAGACATTATTGTTGTGAAGTTCTAATGATGTGCATGGATCCACCTTGAGATATGGATTACCAACAACCTATGCAAATAGTTTTAATCACTCGAGGTAGGTACTACTTGTAGACACTTAAAAATGACCTAGGCCTGCAAGCTCTATTTTACCACTTTCGTCCTAGCATAATTATGACATTTAATTATGCCCTTGGTCCACATTCGACTATTAATTAAATAATTTATAATTATTTAATTAATTCATGTCTCTTTATTCTTCATGATTATTAAATAAATAAATTTTATTTATTTATTCAATATGTCACTAATGGTCTATTATCTTCTTACAATTAAATAAATTTCTTAATTTAGTTAATTCCTTATGTCTTCCTGATTATTAAATAAATGAATTATATTTATTTATTTAGTATGTCACTAATTTTCATAATTAAATGAATTTATTAATTTGTTTAATTATTGGTCATAATCCTCTAAATTAAATATTTATCTTTAATTATTTAATTTCCTAATTTAACATTTATCTCATTTTAAATAAATTAATTATTTAAAATGATTTCATTTTATTAACTATCACTCATTTTGGTAAATAATCTGAAAATCAATTATTTATTGTCACATAAAATCCATATTTTGAATTAATTTAATTCAAAATGGTAATCTTCTTCCAAAAATCAAGTAATTGAGCAAATTCTTGATTTTCCGAATCTACTTTTCAGTTCAACCTTTATCCTCTTGATTTTTCGAATCTTCCAAATCAAGCAGTCTTTATCTTCTTGATTTTTGAAAATCTTTATCTTTTTGACTAATTATCACATTTATTCTCGATCGTCGATTCGATTTTCTCAAATGACATCTTGGCCACTCATTTAATAATTTTGCACTAACTCTAATTAGGGATTGTCATATGAAATATCGTCTACTAATTTTAGGCTTTGTCAACTTTCAATCTCGTCCGCCCGTCCAAAATTGCATTTTCTATAAAATGCCAATTTTGCTCACATTGGGCACTTCATTAATATAGACATTTATGCTTAGATTTTACTTTGCATTTAGCTTATTTATTTTGATTATTTACTCAAAGGCATTATAGTCATTTTTCATAGGCATTTTGTCATCAAATCCTTCAAAACTTGCAAAGGGCTTGGTCACAATCATTTGCACACACACACAAATCTGAGGGCAACAATCACAATTGTTGCACTTAGCTAGAAGGTGCTATGGAAAGGAATCATGGAAGAAACGAGTAACAGGTATAATTGTTTTAATTTGTTTAAGCTTTCAATGTATTTCATAGTTTCTTTGGGTTTTGTTTATTAATCTAATCTACTAACCTACCTGAAAATAACCCATTGATACACTACTAGCTCCCCCTTATGATGCATGAGCCTTTATAATCTATAAGTCTCAAGACCTACCACTTGAGAGAGTTGTTAGGATTAAGGTGTCATCCACCTTGTAAATCCTATGTCATGGTTCCAACATACTTGAAAAAGTGTCTCTAGAAACTTAGGGTGTATTGGGAAAATATTTTGTAAAATTAATTATCACCATTGTTTGTAATATATTCATAAAGGGTGACAGGTTTCACTAGCAATGATAAATATGACTTGTGGACAAATATTTAATATTGTTTCACCACATGTGGATGCCTATAATGGGATGATAAAATATAAGGTAAACAATAAATGAGTGATTGTTTGGATTCTCCAAGTAGGTGCTTGGAAAAAGAAAACATGCATCTCTTGGTTTTCCATTATTTATTGCATTTAATGCAATGTTTATCTTCCATGTTTGGGTGCTCAAGTTGGAGGGAAAGTATTGGAGCCAAAATAGGTGCCCTTTCATATTCCAAGGGTTGGAGACGTTTGAAATGAAGGGTCGTCCTTAGGTGCCATGTTTGGTGTATTAGATGCCTTCGCAAGTGTATAAATTCGACCTCTTGGATGTAGAAAACATGAGAAATATTTGGATGTAGAGTTTCATTGTAGGAAAAAGGAAAAGTTGAGACATGAAGAGGTTGTTCACAGGTGCATAGATGTTTCCATGGTAGAGGAAAAGAGGAGAATGGAAGTGATTGTATTGTAATCTCATTTATTTGAAGATAATGCATACTTGGCCTCTCTTCTTGGTGTATATTTTTCCCGCAAGGGTCTCTCCACGTAAATCCTATGTTATGTGATGTTCTTGTGTTGCTAATTTATGCCTCATTGGTGCTATATTATAGCGATATTATTCTTTATATAGTGTTGTTATAAGATCACATAAGGTAGTGTCTATAAGCATGTTATGTTGGCTGATTTTTGCCATCATAAAGAAGATTGATCTAATCATGGCAATTCCATTAAGGCAACTTAATTTTTAGATTTATATATGTTTCAAATTATCATGTTGGTGTACTCCAAGCCTTGTATCTAATCCATTGAATTCATATTTGGATAGAGATTGAATTCCCCAATGATTGTTATTGGAGTCTGTTTATCTTTCATCATTTGGTATTAGAGCTTATGGTTAACTAGGTTTTGGGTATTTCTTGTTTTTTATTTCTTAGGTTTTGGAAAGCTTGTGGGAATTTGTTAGAAGAAATTGAAGGTTGTTGGAAGGCTTGTGGGGTTGCAGTAAATGTTTTGTGAGTTAAATTTGTTTTGGAAATTTGTGAGATTGGAATCCATGGATGTTGTCAATAGGATCTATGTTGGGCATGCAAGCTCATAATCATAGATCTTTATGTATTTGGTTATGTTTTGGTAAATTGGATCCCATGTTTGATAAATTGTGTGTATCCTCTTATTTGATGGTTTTATCCCTTACCTTGTGGTTATGTGTAGTGAGAAGGTGTTCATGTTGGATGGGCAGATACATCTTGGTAATATGGAGAAACACCCTTGATTTGGACTGCAAAATGAAGTGCTTATGTTGGCTTCATGGTTTTAGCCCTTGGTTACATGAAAGCACTGGAAGAGAAGCCACTAACCTCTTTGTGAGTTGTGGAGATGATATGTTTCATATGTTATAATCTTCTCAAAAACTTGGCTTTCTAATTGGGTTGTAATTTACCCTTGATTTCAATTGTGGTTTTGTAGATTTGTGTGTATTCCATTATTCATATGACATGTTTGATGTGAATGTCTAGATGTTTAAATTAATTTCATATTTACAGAGATGGTTTTAAATGTTTCACATGTTAACTAAAATATGTGGTATGTAGATCTATGATGTTATTGTATTCAAGGTGTTTTGAATGAAAATAGTTATAGGTTTGCATGGATGTTTGAAGGGTTCTTATTGATCTATGCTTACTCTTATGTGGGTTTTGTTGACGATTATTTTTGTACATCACAACATAGAAAAAACAAGAAGTATTTTGTCTCTCTTGAAAGGAAATCTAACCTATGAGACTTTAGAAAGATTACCTTGAGGCTTTATTATTCAAGTCTCGACCTTGCAAAGATGACTCAATGGTTTAATGATTTTTTGTTTAATAAGGGTCCTTATAATTTCTTAGTTGTAACTTTGATAACAAGGGTTTTGAATGGTTTTGTAATTGACATGAAACACTTACTAGATTTCTATATTTGAAATTTGAAAATGAACTTTAACATCTGATATTGTAATTTATATGACACTTTCTTCTAAACTAACTCAATTTTTCAAATAAAATTCAAAAGATAGGGTGAGAAGAGATTAAGTTAAAAAGATAAAGGACAATGAAAATAATGATTCAGTGTTGTAGATAGATAGATCCCTCATAAATCCAAATCTTATTTAATCAAAGGTTAACTCATAATTCCACAAGAAGAGTGCAATCTTCAAAGGGAATGGAAATATTTTCAAATCATGAAGATTCATATAAATACTTAACCTTGGCGTAGCTTAAATAATTATTTTCAATTGAACTAATATCAAAAACAAGGTTTATACTAACCATGCAAAGTAACTTACAATCAACAAATTACAAATGGTATGAACTAGAGATATGTCGAATGTCCTCACACTTCATCGTCATCATAACTGAACTTTAACTAACAACATAATTATATCTAAATTTGAAGAAAAGAAACCATGGGAACACAAGTAATCACAAGTAAAATAGCACAGTTCAATGCCTTGTATTAATTTCGAATGTATGGTATGCAAAAATTCTAGTTCAACCTTTACAATGAGATAACATTACTCTTTTATAGGCAAGGACAACAAAACCTAGGGAAAAATAAATGGTGGAGGTTACCTCAACACCAAGGTCCAAGATTACACTTGTCTTTAATATTTGGAGAGCATTAAATGTTTACTACATATTCATCATCCATCTCCAACAAAATTTTGTTACAAATTCACCTAGGGATATGTATAAGCATCATATTATATCCTTTATTAAATTGCATTTACAAAATCTTAGGAAATCTGGGGTGCATGTTTCCAAATAATACTACACTGGAAGGCATCTAAAAATAGCTAGCTTGCATGTCACAAAAAGTTGTCATCGGTAACACTCCTTCCTTGTAACCTCTCCTTGATAGTGAACTTTACAAAAGTGGATAGTACTAGAGTGACTTCATTATTGGATGGAACAACAACAACATGAATCTTATAACATTGAACATCATATTGATAAATTAATTTATGTTGGAGTCATCCAAGTAGCCTTATACTAAATAAAATTATGAATCTTTACCGAAACTTGAGCAGCCTCATTCATACAATCTATAGAAAAATATTTAGTGGTCTCTTTATGGATCAACAACTTCCCTCATTGTTTTAGAATTTGATCATTTATTTATTTGGAAACATCCACCTCAATCTTTGTTAGTTGCTTCAAAATTTCTCACATGAGGCCAAAACTTCTTTAATTTGAACATCAATTTTCTTCACTTATTGCTCTATCTATACTACTATTTCCCTACGGAATTTCAAGGCATGCATCCAATAATGGGGCTCTTTAACCAATTCTTTGCTTAGGATGCCTTCTTTTATCAAGACCTCGTTAAGGAACTTTTGGATGGCTCACATTTGGGAAATACCAAATCGTGGTACTTCTCATTGTTGTTATACTACTCCACTAACTTGTCCACCTCTTCCTTGAGAATAAGAAAGTTACTATTCACTTGTATAGCAATGCCAATTACTTTATTACCATCATCAAAAATATGCTTGATCCAACCTTGGGTATTCTGGGCCCAAGGTCTCATCTTCTCCATCTTGTCAACTTCATCTTTCAATAAGACAACTGAAGTTATTGTCTTTCCTAGATGGCTTTGAATTGGAGTAACCAAATTTTTGATAAAGCCAGTGAGTTTAGCCACTTGAGTCTTCAACTCAGTTTTAGTTGCCTCATCCTTATTCATTCTTTGTAAAATATTAGAGATCGGGCCCTGCAATTCACCCATCTCTTGAGCTTAGTTGATAGGACCCAAGTTTAAGGTCAAAATACTGAAGTCCTCTATAAAAATGTTCTTATTATATTTTTTCACTATGGGAGTAGCCACATGTAGGATCCTAGATCCTAAAGCATCTTGGTCATGTGAGACCTTATTTTTTCCTTCTTCTCTTTAGGTCTCTCTACCCTACTCAAAATAGCCTCTAGGCTTAGCTTAAGAACTTCAATGATTGGTTTTTATTCTTAAGTTGCTCATCCAACCATGTAGGAGTTTATGTAAGGCCTAACTAACGTATAGTCAACTTGTTGTTAGACACACAATTCAAAAGAAGGGATCCTAGTTGAACATTCCACTAAACCCTTTTTAAGGCTTCATTTAATTATCAACCAAGGCTTCGTAAGCTTTTGATGATGTTAGCATTATATGTGCATTCAAAAACTCCATGTCTTATATCATCAAGTATAGATGGTTTACATATGTGTAGAAAAATAGTAAAGGTTGAAACTGAAATAAAGCATAAACTGCAAAATAGGGGAAATAAATTAGACGGTTACTAATGTTGCGAGTACTTTCAATTTAGCATTGTAACTAATAACTACTAACCTAAACTCTACAACTTCATTAACACTACTAACTCTTACTCCTAACTACTTGAATTAATATGGAGGATGACTCAAAGACTCAATACAAAATGTGAATCATACAACAAAATATCATTCACATGTGTGCAATGAAGAATCTATTGAAATTAATGCAATAATATAAAAAATTATTCTAACAACAAAAATTAAAGGTTGGTGAATAGTACCTTGTGTGGCCCTTGCTCAAGTTGTTGTTCCCACAGGATAAACTAAATATCGGCTACTTGCATCAAATAAACATAATGATAAAATAGAAAATATTCATTGTATATGATTGAAATCTCATAACATGACAAGAATCTTCATAGATCTTTCATTCATGAGTGCATATCTATTACAAATGATAACATAAAACTAACAATGCAATATTGTCTACTGGAAAACAATATTGGAAATATCAAAAACCCATATTTCTAACTAGATCTTCTCCTCAACCACCGATCCAACTATATAGGTTTGGGAGGAGGTTTATTTGTATAAGAAAATTGAAAACTGAAATTAAATGAAAGTATCCACTCTCCTTCAGAATAGAGAGAGACAAAGTCTTTGCAATAAAAACTATAATTGAAACAAATAGAAGAAGACAACTAGGTTTTCAACTCTTCTTTAAAGGCATGGCAAAGATGTGCTCTACACAAATAGTCATGATAGTTTCCTTGTTCACCACAAACTCCTTCATCCTTCCATCATCTTATTGAATGCTTTGATGACTCCCAATCGATCACTCCAATGATTGTCTTCATCATTTTCTGCAACTCTCACATGCCCAATCATTTTGGAATCTCCCCTACTTATTGGCTTGAAATCCTTTGGTTGCGGGTTGAGTTCTCTAGATGTTGTAGGTTGCTATTATGGTGGCAAGGAGTTAGTTCTCATCCAAAGAATACATACTATTAACAATCATGAATTAAACACATATTTAAACTGAAATTCATACACATTCATGCATTCATTCATACAAATATATCAACATATCATAATCACATTCCCACTCATCAAAGTTTGGTTTAGATTGCATAAAGGATATAAAAGGTTTATAAGTTTAGGAATGTATATGAAATAAACAGCTTAAAGTGTTTAAAAATATGAAATAAACAAGAGAAAACTAGCTATTAATCAAGTTCATCATTCCCCCCAACTAAGCAATTGATTTTCCTCAAGCAATCTTTCAAGGATGGAAGTTATCCAAATATATAGGTTCAGGAGGAGGTTTATTTGTATAAGGACTACAAATTGAAATTAAATGAAAGTGTCTACACTCATTCAAAATAGAGAGAGATAAAGCCTTTGCAATAAAAACCATAACTCAAACAAATAGAAGAAGACAACTAGGTTTGTAACTCTGCTCGAACGGCATGGTTGAGACGTGATCTACACAAACAGTCACGACAATTTCTGTGTTCATCACAAAATCCTTCGTCCTTCCATCATCTTATTGAATGCTTTGATGACTCCTAATCGATCGATCCAATGATTTCCTTCATCATTTTCTACAACTGTCATGTGCCCAGTAATTCTAGAATCTCCCTTGCTTATCGGTTTGAAATCCTTTGGCTATGGATTGAGTTCTTCAATTTTTGTGGGTTGCTATTTTGGCTACAAGGAGTTGGTTCTCATCCAAAGCATAAATACTATTAACGATTATGAATTAAACACAAATTTAAACTGAAATTCATACACATCCTTACATTCATTCATATAAATATCAACATATCATAATCATATTCTCACTCATCAAAGTTCGATTTAGATTGAATAAAAGGATATAATTTTTAAGGTATATAATTTTAGGAATGTATATGAAATAAATAGCTTAAAGTCTTTAAAAGATATGGAATAAAAAAGAAAAAAATAGCTATTAATTAGGCTCATCAATTGAAACCTTATCAGAAGGTTTTGTTTGTTGAGGAGAAGGAGAGGTCTCGTTTTAAATGTTCTCTAAATTCACTTCCTCCTCTTACCTTGTTGATTGCTCTGCTTTAGGCTCAGGGCTAGATGCATCTTTTACAATTTTTTCCTCTTTCATAGACTTATCCTGTGAAGGTGGAGCTGATATATCCTCCACTAAAGCTAGGCTTGTCATGCTTTTCTTTTCTTTCTCCTACAAGTCCTCTAGTAATTTGTCTATGCTTTCCATGGAGGGAGGCTCAAGTGTTTCTCTTGAAGAGGATAGAGGAATATCCTGTGCTAATTGATTCAATAGAGATTTGTTGACCTATGATAACACTATGGAACCCACCTCCTTGGGCATGTGGGAGAGGTGAGATATGAATGATTATGAAAGGTCAAGAGAAGTAGGAGGGAGGGAAGTGGAAGGAATAGTGGAAGAAAGGGTAGACATGGTTAATTTAGGGGATGGAATGGATGCAATAAAAGGATGAGAAGTTTGGGAAGGAGAAGAGTTAATGGTAATGGGAGCAATAGAGGAGTGAGAATGGAAATGGTGAAATCTACAGAGATATCAATGGAAGGAGGCAAAGTGGAGATAGTAGGATGAATAGTGGATATGGGGGAAGATGTGGAAATGGGAGAAGGTGGAGGAACAAAGGTGGAATGAGTGGGTGAAGGAGAGGAATCCTCCTAACCTTCAGTAGTTGGTTCCATTGAAACAATTCTAAGCTAGCTTTGTTTGAGGCTTGCTACCTTATGTTGTGTTGGTTTTTCTCTTATATGTATCCTAGTTTTGTAGTGGGTTGCCTTTCCTCTTTGGTCTTCTTAGCCTTACCCTTGGCTTTAGGATTTCCATCTTCTTTCTTGGTGGGTTCCTCACTAGGTTCAACCTTTTCATCAACATGTTCTTCCTTAGAAGAGTCTTGCTCTTCCTCTATCTCATCGTAGGTTAACTACACCCCTAAGCTATGAGAGTAAAGGTTTTGGCATCTACCCATCTCTTAGGTCTTCTTAGAACTAGTCTAATTATGAAATATAGAACGATAATTTCCTCCTATATCCAATCAAGTAGTGGAATTGGCTGATTTTCCACTTCATTATACTCATCCTACTATTGCACCTTACCATCTTTGTGCACTTGGTCAGGAATGATAGAGAGGTAGAGAGTCCTGATATATTCCATAGTGGCTCTACAATAAGTCCTTTTCTGAACTTCCAAATCATCCTGGTAGTCAACCCAAAATTCCTCAATGTTCAACTTGTGCCCATATTGTCAGCCCACTAATTTTTTTATTTTTCCATAATGGTCAAAATGTCTTCTACAACTAAAAATTAAAGTTGAATGTTTGCATTTGTACATTTGAATAATATATTGACTGAGTTGAAGGACATGCATGCAATCCAATTCCAAGTGCCAAAGGGTAAGGGACTCTTTCCCTATGCTTGCCCTTCAAAAGTTGGTTTGAAGTGCAAAGTTGACTTGCCATTTTTAACATTGTAGTTTTATCATTAAGATACTTGGGTAGCCTATAGGGATCCGTTGAGAAACCCTCCATTATAAATTAAGTGAATTTTTGGAATTGGATAAACCAATACCCAAATTTCTTGAGCATCTCCATAGCTGAAGAGGAGATCCTTTGGTTCTGGTCTCCTTGCAAAGCTTGAACTATGAACATTAGAAATACTTTGCTCAATCTCTTGTAGTGATTTTTGGAATTTTGCATCTATAGTTGAGGGTAACAGTCATACACCTTATATTGAGTGGGACCAGCACCAAAAGGACCCAAGCATGTTAACCCTTATATTTGATGTTGGCAATGAGGATGCACACTATATAGGAAGTCATGTTGAATATCCCAATCTTCTTCACTATAAAAAAGTTTTGGTGGATGTTGTTACCAATCATATAGGACCAAGGGGACCTTTTGTGTCCCTCTCAAAATTTCCTAAACATAGTAAAAAATTCAACCCTCGAATTTGGATGCTAAACAAAGTACCATTACTCTAGGCAGAAGAGTAACCAAATCATTGAATTCAGAGATGAAGTCACTCTTATATTAGTGTTTAGGAAATTTGTTGGCAAAATATCCAAGGTCCTTCATCTATATTTTGTTTACTAGTTTCATGCATGCCTTTGGATCCTTATTAAACGACACTGTCTTTCTCTCTAGTTGTTAATGACATAGTGAAGAAGGATGGGATGCCAAGATTTTTTGTAATAGAGGTAACGAAAATATCTTCTAGAACTCACCCATCAATAGCTATGATCTTCCTTGAATCCTTATCATAGTGCTACTTTCCTTCCATTATTAATTTTGGATATTGTAAAACAGTGGGGAAGCCAACAGCTTGAGCTATCCCATTCTGAACTATTCTCTTCACCAGATCATTTTTTCTAACCCCAAAGATTCTCCCTAAATTCTTCTATATCCACATATCCCATGTTGGCATACCCAACCAAGCTCCAACTAGAGGTAATTCTGGTAGGAGGCTCCACACCTTTGAATTCATACTTCATTTTGGCTTTCCTATCCATGAAACCTGTAAAATAAACCAATAATGAGTAGATTGATAGTTTTTCTACTATAGCCCTAAAATATTACTTAAGAAAATCCTTAAATGATCAGAGATTTTACCATATGTATGCCTAATTTCCACCCAAGATCCTAAAATATGACCACAATAAACACCATGTATAAATAACAAGTTCTAACACCTAACACTTCATTGAAATTTTTTGTCATAGAGATATTTGTGAAAACCCGAAGCATTCAACCTTTTACTAAAAAATTAGCATTTTAGATCTTACGAAAATTTGATATTCCCAAAACCTAGGTTCATTAATTAACATACTTTGTGGAACATTAGCCTAGACAAAACCTTATGGAGACAATGTACAAAGAGCTATATGGAAAAATGGAGACCAAGAAAAGGTTAAATATGCCCCAAATCTCTAAAAACTCTAGTTTTAAAGTGATGTAGAGTAGGGTGGGAACACACAAACTAACCCAATCAATCCTTTGGAAAAGTATTAATACCTCAAACGCAATGATTTTCTTCACAACTTGACCCTATTCCTTGTAGCACAACACACACCCCTTTTTGGACATAATTTACAAACCAAGCCTCAAACCTAGAAACCAATCACTGTTCTAAATACCCTTTTTTAAGTTTCAAAATATATCCAAAATTTAACTAGGGTTGTTTTGTAACATCACCTTCAAAAATTTGCTGCTACGCTAGGACAAAGGCCTAATTAGGCTTGTATGATAAGGAAACTATTGGTTCTACACACTCCTAGTCTCCATTCTTCAAATAAACACCTTAGAAATGTCAAATTAGGTCTGTACATGCTATTTCAACCCTTACAAATCACTTTCCAAGAGTTTTTTTTAATCAAACTCTACCCTCTATGCATCAAAATTGCTCAAAAATAAGTGCTTTCAGCCTAGGGCATCAACGTATTTGCCCAAATCCTCCTCCCATTCTCTTGAAAACACCATGAACTCAAAATAAACCCTACTTAACCCCATTCCACTGATTCTCAAATCTTTTCATTGTTGGAATGGTGAGATTTCCATTATTTTGCTCTCAAACCCCCAAACCTAGGTTTTCAAGGCAATTTTCAGAAAATCTACTTTAAAATCCTCAAAACTTAGTGAAATCTTATGAGACAAAAACCAAAATGAATCTAATTCAATTATCCATCAATTTCAATGATTAAAATATCATCCACATGTCGTACAAGGCCATACTACAGTCTATAGCAACAAATTTCCCTTCAAAAACATAGAAGAATGAGCTTGTTATTCAAAAATTCAAATTTTACACCATCCAACTCTTCCTCAACATAAAAAAGAGTATTTTAAAGCATTACAAGGCTTAACCAATCAATTCTAACTAATTTGCAACTCCCTAACTGTTCAACTTCCAAGAAAAGGCAAAAGTGCAAAGTTGTTGACAACTTTTGCAACTTTTGAGCAACTTTTACCACCTTTACAAAATTGACTCCAAGCCACCTAAGACAACTCAAAAACAACTTAAAAACATAGGAAATGGTCTTATATACCTTATTACAAAACAAAAACATGAATTCTCATCACAAACTAACATTTGCAACATTCAATAGCCATGGTGCCTTGCACCATACTCCCAGGAAAAAAAGGAACTCAAGTCCCCTTAAGGACTGTGTTGCAACAAAACCATGCTTGATCACATCATTATTTGATCTCCAAGTTCCACCTTCATTTGTTAATCCCTTCTATTGAATCAAATATTGGAGAAAAGCATTGTTCCTAGGCTTCTTGAACTCTGTGCCACCTAAGTCATGCTTCAACTGCAAAAGTTTGTTGAATAGATTCCATGATTTTTCCTTCACCTAAGTATGTTATTGACTCTGCCCCTTTACCTACTACCATGTATCTCCCTCTTTTGCAATGAGTTGCCTTGTTCTTCACCTTTGGTGTATGTCTGAACTTTCCCCTTTTCCTTTGTAGTCTACCTTTGATCTCTTCACCTATGTTTTTCACCTCTTCCATCTGATGCTCTACCCCCATGACTGCTGCTTTATTAGGTTTACAAACCTCCGGGTTAACAAAAATTTAATGACCACTAGCCTCTTTTGAAAACAATGAACAAAACACTCTTTCCATCATCACATCAACATGCTTCTCAAACCAATCTTGCATTCCCAAAATAAATTCATCCTTGACCTTCAACAAAACAAATTTTGACACGAACTCGATATCATTTCCCTCCAAAATAAAATTATTCTTCAAACCCGCTGTCTCAATACCTTCAAGTGTAGGAACGGCTGCAAGGTTCCTATCCTCCTTTTCCTCTACCTTTATAAACTCTTTTCTACCAACCATCATTATATTAGCCCCTTTTGTTTGTCCTTTATCCTCCTCCATCAACGGTGTCAAGGTATAAGATATCCCATCTCTGTTTATCTCATAAGTATTTCTTCTCCCATCATACAAAGCATGTCTATCAAATTTCCAAGGCCTCCATAGCAGCAAATGGCACACATCCATAAGTAACACATCATACAATATATTATCTTTGTACCCTCCTATATTGAACTCAACCCAAGCTTGCTCATTAACCAAAACATACTAACCCTCATTCAACCAAGAAACTTTATAAGGATTATCATGTGGTATTCTAGGTAATTTAAGTTTATCAACCATCTCATTAGAAACCATGTTATATGTGCTTCCTGAATCAATCACAACCTTACATACCTTACCCATGCACTTACAAGTTGTTTTGAAGAGAGTCCTTTATGATTTCTCCTTCTCCTTACCATTAGTGATTCTCCAACTTTAGGAGCAACATGTTATGATGGAGAGTTTACACTCTCAGTATCCCCTTCTTGCACCATTTGAACTCTTCTTTCACCTCCATGAGAACTAGAGGCTTAACCTTCATTACACTGCCATGCTTGGTGTCCAAATTTGTTGCATTGATAGCACCTTCATGTGAATCCTTGTGAGACTCTTCCTTGACCTCCAAATCTACCTCTAAAGCCTAATCTACCACCTCTAAATCCACCTCTATGATCAACAACTTGGTCTTGGACTTTGTTTTCATCTTCTTGACTCTCATATGGCTACCTTGGTGTAGAAAATATCCCTCTTCCTCTTGAATTGTTGCCTTTGCCCCTAGTTTGTTTGTCTTGCCTTCTTTTAAGTTTTTCTTTTTCCCTTATTGCCATTTGATAACATTCCTCAACCATCCTTGTATTTGCAAAAGTTAACTCATCTTGAATGTTGAATCTTAATCCACTTAGATACCTAGCCACCTTCTCCACTTCATCCTCCATGTGACCTACCCTTATACTCAACTTATAAAATTCTTTAGTATATGCTTTGACATCCATTTCTTTTTGCTTCAAACCTTGAAGTTTCTTAAACATTTTAATAGCATAATCAGATGGTAAAAACTTATCTTTCAGCCTTCCCACCATTATGTCCCAAGAAAAAATCTTTGACTTACCTTTCTTCCCCCTTTCAGATTGCTCATAATCCTACCACAATAGTGCATGACCCTTCAACTTTGTTTTTGCAATCTTCACCCTTTGTTCCTAAGGAACATCTTCACACTCAAAGTAATTTTCAAGTGCTGCAATCCAATCTAAAAGTTCTTCATCATTCAGATTACCTCCATACTTAGGAACATCAATATTCACCTTGGGTTTATCTTCCCTAATTGCTCTCAACAACTTAGCCATCCTCAGATCATCAGGATCCAATTCCTCTTCCTCTTCTTCTTCTTTGGAGTCACTCTCATCACCCATGACCATACCTCTCTTATGACTTGTTTCTAGAGTAGAAATTCTTTCCTTCAACTCTCTCATCTCCCTAGCATGCTTTTCCTTCAACTCATTTACTTCTCTAGCAATGGTTTTCCCTTTTGGAGGCATTTTGTTCACTTTTTGCTTCACACTTTCCTTCTTGTTTCACACTTTCTCTCCCTTCTTCACATAATACCTATGCTCTAATACCAAACATTTTAATAGCATAATCAGATGGTAAAAACTTATCTTTCAGCCTTCCCACCATTATGTCCCAAGAAAAAATCTTTGACTTACCTTTCTTCCCCCTTTCAGATTGCTCATAATCCTACCACAATAGTGCATGACCCTTCAACTTTGTTTTTGCAATCTTCACCCTTTGTTCCTAAGGAACATCTTCACACTCAAAGTAATTTTCAAGTGCTGCAATCCAATCTAAAAGTTCTTCATCATTCAGATTACCTCCATACTTAGGAACATCGATCTTCACCTTGGGTTTATCTTCCCTGATTGCTCTCAACAACTTAGCCATCCTCAGATCATCAGGATCCAATTCCTCTTCCTCTTCTTCTTCTTTGGAGTCACTCTCATCACCCATGACCATACCTCTCTTATGACTTGTTTCTAGAGTAGCAAGTCTTTCCTTCAACTCTCTCATCTCCCTAGCATGCTTTTCCTTCAACTCATTTACTTCTCTAGCAATGGTTTTCCCTTTTGGAGGCATTTTGTTCACTTTTTGCTTCACACTTTCCTTCTTGTTTCACACTTTCTCTCCCTTCTTCACATCATACCTATGCTCTAATACCAATTTGATGTAGAGCAGGGTGGAAACACACAAACTAACCCAATCAATCTTTTTGAAAAGTCTTAATACCTCAAACTCAATGATTGTCTTCACAACCTGACCCTATTCCTTGTAGCATAACACACACCCCTTTTTGGACATAATTTACAGACCAAGCCTTAAACCAAAAAACCAATCACTATTCTAGATACCCTTTTTGAAGTTTCAAAACATATCCAAAAATTAACTAGGGTTGTTTTGTAACATCACCTTCAAAAATTTGATGCTACACTAGGACAAAGGCCTAATTAGGCTTGTATGATAAGGCAACTATTGGGTCTACACACTCCCAACCTCCATTCTTCAAATAAACACCTTAGAAATGTCAAATTAGGTCTGGACATGCTATTCCAACGCTTACAAATCACTTTCTAATAGTTTTTATCAAACCCTACCCTCTATGCATCAAAATTGCTCAAAAACAAGTGCTTTTAGCCTAGGGCATCAACGTACTTGCCCAAATCCTCCTCCCCTACTCCTGAAAACACTATGAACTCAAAATAAACCCTAATTAACCCCATTCCACTGATTCTCAAAGCTTTTCATCAGTGGAATGTTGAGATTTTCATTATTTTGCTCTCAAACCCCCAAACCTAGGTTTTCAAGGTAGTTTTAAAAAAATCTACTGTAAAATCCTCAAAACTTAATGAAATATTATGAGACAAAAACCAAAATGGCTAATTAAATTCTCCATCAATTTCAATGCTTAAAAGACCATCCACATGTCGTGCAAGGCCATACTATGGTCTATAGCAGCAAATTTCCCTTCAAAAACATATAAGAATGAGCTTGTTATTCAAATTTTCAAATTTTACACCATCCAACTCTTCCTCAACGTACACAAGAGTCTTTTAAATCATGACATCGCTTAACCAATTGAGTCTAACTAATTTCTTACTCCCTAACTACTCAACTTCCAAGAAAAGGCAAAAGTGCAAAGTTGACAACTTTTGCAACTTTTGAGCAACTTTTACCACCTTTACAAAATTAACTCTAAACCACATAAGACAACTCAAAAAAAAACTTTAAAACATAGGAAATGGTCTTATAGACCTTATTACAAACCAAAAACATGACTTCTCATCACAAACTAACATTTGCAACATTCAATAGCCATGGTGCCCTGCACCATAAAGAAAATCAACATGAGCTTGAATTTGCAAAAAATGGTAGTATCTTCGACTATACAAAACAAGAAAATTATGTAGAAAACCCAAGAAAATATAGACAGAGTTGAACATGCCCCAAATCTCTACAAACTCTAATTTTGTGGAAAATCAGTCAGGACCCGACCTTGTAGGGGATAAAGGTGTCCTCAAGTTACCGAACACTATGTGGGAAAAATTTGTGGAGAAACCATGCAAAGGTCTAAACTAAGTCAAGTATTCCATGAAATTCTACAAACATATTAAAGACAATCAAATTCATTCTCTTTTACAAAAAAGGAGACCATCTAACTCTACAAAAAAAGGACCAAAATTGACCTTGTAGAAAAATGATCCTTAGTCAAATGACCATCAAACCTCTGTAAGAATGTTAAATAAAAAATGGAAGCTTTTAATTTCAACTACAAAAAACCAAAGGATGGACATATAAGGTTGAAATATCACTAAATCCGCAAAAAGATGAATCTCTACAAGACTTTTAGGAAGATGGGCAAAATCACCTTTATAGAGAAAATAACATGCATCAAGAACCCACAAACTTAGAGTATGCATCTTGTGATGAAAAGAAACTTTTAAAACTCAAAAAATACAAATATGGACCATTTATGGGGAAATAATGACCAAGATCTCCGCAAAATACTAATTTTGTGACTTTATGCACTACATGAGATCAAAACCTTATATCCCAGACAACAACTCATTGTGTGAAAAAAGGTGACATAGATTTTTGCATGACCTAGTTTAGAATGACCTATCCCACAAAGTGCCTTAAAAATTTGGCTCCCTCAATCCTAAGGGGTACACCGATACAACATCGCACCAATTATGTAAAATAGGGCAAGGAGCCATACCTTAGTCCATAAAATTTTCCTACTTGTCAAAAATATAAGCTCAAAATGAAATCAATTACCTCATAATTATGTTGGGAATAGGATGCCATTTAATTGCAATCCTAAATATATTTCATGTATCTCCTAAGTCCTTGGAAAGTGTTCCCCGACACTAGGATTAGAAAGAGAATAAATTCAAATGAAATGAACATGTTATTTGACATTTGTAATTAATTCTAAATGATAGGAACATGTGACGACGTCCAAGAAGAGTTCCTAAATAATAGGAGCACA